>JANEHK010000031.1:6400030-6420972 GCA_025960845.1 Tachycineta bicolor | reverse complement strand
TTCTTTCATTCTGTTGCTTGGGGGGGCCTAGAATGAAAGAAAAATCCTGAGTGATATCCCAAATTGCCTCAACTGACAGTGTAACAAATGTATATCTTTAATATTTCTTTAATTACAAAGGCTGCCTAAACATTCACATCTAGTTAAGATTCAGTAAGAAGGGAGAATACAGGGACACATCACAGAAGGTAACAGCAAATCCCGGTACTGTCACAGAGCATATGGAGTGTAATAATTTGTCCATAACATGGAGGAAGAGACTAGCTGCAGCTCAGGCGAGGTGCAGCACCCAGGGAACTCCCAGAGCAGCCAGCAGCCCTGGGCAGCATCGCTTTCACATTTGCAGCACTTGCCTTTCCGGCAACACACATTACACACGCGTTTACAACCTCCACGCTTCTCCTGGCCCAAAGCCTAACTGTCACTCCCACGCTAAAGCAGGTTAAGTAGTTTTTTAACATTCTAAACAAAAAGCCTCCCCCTGCTTTTTGCTTCATGTGGTTTCTGTCCTCTGGCATTCTCTTGTTTTTATTTCCCTGACCCATGCTTTTTCTGAATAAACCCTTCCATTTGTGCCTCCTGACCACCATCCTCCCCATCCTGAATACATCTCTCCATTAATATTTCAGCATTTAATAACCTCTAGGGACTTAATTCTGTGCAACAACACTGTTGTAGAAATGCTTCAATGAGCTATCTGGTCCTTCAGCAAAGTAGCAACAAAAGCTGCTGTCTTCCCATAGAAATGTCACTCCTGCCTCTTCTCTAGAGAGTGTGCTGAGACCAGGCTGCCAGGACATGAAAACTCTGGGAACTGGGAATTTAAGTTTACATTTGTATGATCTTGTGCTGATTTTTTAAGGCCTGGCCCAGCTGTCAACTCAGAATCAAGAGAATAACAATGTATGAACAGTATATTTAGTAAAACATATTTTATACAATATTACAATAATACTTAGTGTATTACCAAATTTTAAAATTTTTGAGGAAAACCACTATTCACAGCTGAAAACTGTGACACGGTAACAGGTTTCAGCTGCAAATAGTCACAGAGCCATCATGTAAGTTTTACTATGTGTTTCTGTGCTCTGCTACTTTTGACAGAGAACAAATAATATTTAAAAAAGTTTTCATCCTTGCCATAATAAGTGAAAAGAGATCAAAGCAGGCTGATGAATCAACAGAAAATACCCCACACTCTAACAAACACAGTAAGCCAGCATGCCATAACAAAAGAATCACAATAAATCTTCCATCTCTGTGCCAAATTTCATCCCTTCCCTGGCCAAGAAAGTCAGGGCTGAATAAAAACCACAAAACCCCCACATACTAACAAAAATAAAAGTAAGGTCCATCTTCCAAATACTCTGAGCTTAAACAAAAAATGTTCACTACAGTGTTTAAACTGGCAATGTACTCATACAATTTGTCCTAAAAGTTCTTTGTGTTACTAAAAGTTTACATGCTATTGAAGTGCCAGATAAAGCATTTACATCTTTACAATTGCCTCTTGCTCTCTGGAAACAGTATTCCATTATATTTTTCTAGTACACAGCTGAATACAGCAGCTGGGAAATTCAGGAATGCCAGCAACCAATTAGGCTGGCATAAACCTCGTCTAGCATATAAAGCAAGACCAAGCTACAAATGCTAAAGCTTAAGAGCCAATCTGCAGAGAGTGTTTCAATGCAATGACCCTAATTTCTGGTGCACTTTCTAGAGCTGGCATCAAAATTTGACATGTAAGCATGTCCGTGTAAACATGAACTGGCATTATAAGCTGAAAAAGTAACAAGTAATTCAAGAAGACACACACATTAAAACCAAGAGAAGCAGAGTGGATACAACAACTCTTCACTTGGCATTTCCTTAATTTCTAGTGCCTCTCCTCACATTATTAGAATTCAGATCACAAGCAACAGGTTTTTTTTTCCTGAGAAGTTGTTCCATTTCTGTAGGGCTCCCCATCATAGCACCAAGCCTGTCTGAGTTTAAGATACAACTGGACAACACTCTCTGGCACGTGCTACGACTCTTGTCCTGTTCAGGGCCAGGAGCTGGACTTGATAATCCTGACAGTTCCCTTCTAATTCAGGATATTCTATAATTCCATGGGACTCAAAACTAATGGAGAAATTTGAAAAAGCAATTATTTGGGTATGTTCTGCCATACAGGACGTGACATCTGGCTAATCTCTAATGACCAGAAAATACTGCTGCATTAAAAAATACTGCTGCCAGTACAGCAGTACAACAGAAAAATGTGTGATGCCAACACATTGCATTTACCTTAAATACACAGACATTACAATATTCTCATTCCAATCAAGCGAAAAGTCATCAGCTCCCCACTCCCCTTCTTCCTAGCCATCTGATAAACATTTGACAAATAGAAAGAGGCAAACATACTGATCTGATCTGCAGACATATGATATACATATCCTCTATTGTAAAAGTTCTTAGGACAGCTAGTGGTGCACAGAAAGGTTCAGGAAGAGTAGTGAAAGCAAATAACCAAGGCTAAATCAAACATTTTAATTAACCCATAGTGCCAACTCATTGCAAATACCAAGTGTACTTAGATTCTTACCTCTAAGAAAACATTTTCTACCTGCCAAGCTTCTCCAAACCACCATAATTTTGAAGCAGAGATCAATCAGAGTAATAAACCCACGGCCCTTTCATCTTCCTACTACTTTTCAGAAACATAAGTTATCAGTGTGAAACAAAGGGTTGGTGTCGAAATTACAGTCTGGACTACAGCAGTGGCTGACATGTGACAAACTCCTCTGTATTTTTCCAAGTGACTCAGGAAATAGAGCTGGACCACATTCTTCTCCACCCTTCCACATAACTGAGGAGTGTCTGCCCCAAAAAATTGTACTCACACATCTCAGGCACAAGCTTTATGAAATCTTAGAAATAGCTCCGAGCCATAATAATTAAAAATTTACACTCAGGCTCTGGAATGGGCTATGGAGAAGAGAGGTTCATAATTTCCACTACAATCCTCTCATTCCACCCCCAAAACAGCAGGAGCACCCTACCACGCAGTGTTACATTATGACCATCATACAGTTTAAGTCCTGGCAGTCCAAACACTGGCAACTATTTTTAGCAGGACCAGGCTGTGGCAATGTTAACAGACCTCACCTTGGCTCATGGCTTGCTCACCTTACATCCCTTGTACCTGCCACATCTTCAGGAGCACTAATGTGTTAATTAGCTCTGACAATGGACCACCTGCCAAGCTTAGCTTTTTTAAGTGCATCAACAGATTAGGCGAATGTAAAAATATACTACAAATTCACACCTACTACAGCCTTGCTGTAGTAGGATGACCATTGCAATAGAAACTACTCATGCCTTAAAAGATTATAATACACATTTGTGAAATAGCCATGATTTTCCTATTCATGTTCATGAGTGACTAATGTGAATGTTACCTTATCTAGAAACACCTGGACATGACTGACCTTCACCCTCTCTCATGCTGCAAATACAGAAGCAGCACATACCAGACAGAATTATTGTAGTCCAGAAAATTATCTGCTATGCTGCAAGTTCCAGTCCTGGTAACTCTGGTGGAAGAGTTTTCCTGCTCTCACAGAGCTCAAGGAGGGGAAAAAAAAAAAAGAAAAAAAAGAAAATATATATATATATATATATAAATAATGCCAGTAGAAAACTCTAAGGAAAGAATCTCAAGGAAAAAGAGAATTCCTGGCTTGGTGTCTCCATCAGTGTCAAGTATGGGAATGTCCTATTCACATAAATTATCACTTGTCATAGTCCTCCCTGCACTACACAGACAGTACTGCTCTTCATCCCCAAGGAAAAACCAGCAGTTACTGCTGACTGATGTTACTTTCTCCACAACACAAAATGGATTTGATTTTATGTTGTTTCAAAGTTTCATTTATCCACAAACCAGTGGATATAGTATTTTATTTTCACTGTGTCTACTACTTTTGCCACTTTTGTGGTAATCATACAAATTTATTTCAGCTTTGCCAGCCTTCCCTATTTTCTTGTCTGTTACCTTAGTTACAGTGTTATCACAACACCAAATGGCTATTAAACATGCACAGTCCCTACAATATTTCTAAAGCAAGTTCTTAAATAAAATAACATGTATTTTAATTAAATACATATCTTTATTTTTGTGAATGATCCCTAGCTGCTACTCATTTTGTTGTATTATCTAAATTATCACAGCAATAATCAAATCCTTCATATGACATGCACGTTACAACCACATCTTATCATCTCTGCAAACATCTACAATATAACAGACAGGGATTTTGAGAACACAAAGTAATATTACCCAAATCAACTTTCCCATTTCTGCCTGCATATTCCAGTTTTGAATTAAAATCTAACTTAATCTACTCTTAGCCCTACATAAAAGGCTACCAAACTCAGAAATATCCCAAGCTAGATATGTAGGTAATTTCTGTGCAAGGACCAATCAAACACAGCGCTTTAGAAAAACAGAGTTCAGAGATATTACTGACAGTCCACAAAGAAATTAGAAGGGGAGACATAAACAACACATGGATGTGTCACCGAGCTGTGCATAACATTTAGCTTCAAAACACAAATAGTACTATTTCATGTTCCTCATACAGCAAACAAGATGTGACTTTTTGGTTCACCATCCATCCAAAACCAACAAGTTACTCCATCCCCTCCACTCCAAACCACTAAATCACAACTCACCATGCTTAGCCTAGCAGAACTTGTTAGCTGTCCATTCTGAAGCACCTTTTCTAAATAAGTTCCCAAGAGCTGCATCCCCACATTGCTGTTATGGTTTTTGTTTCTCTATTAACTTTTTATCGCCAGTCTTGTCATGTTCTGATTTTTTTTTTTTTTTTTTTTTTTTTTTTTTTTTTTTTAGGCTGACCTTTAAAGTTTCCCTTTACATTCAAAACAAGCATTCTGTGGTTTCTCCAGTTAGAGGAACAGTTTGTT
Organism: Tachycineta bicolor; assembly: GCA_025960845.1. Classification (NCBI taxonomy): domain Eukaryota; kingdom Metazoa; phylum Chordata; class Aves; order Passeriformes; family Hirundinidae; genus Tachycineta; species Tachycineta bicolor. Next base: position 6,415,995 of record JANEHK010000031.1, on the reverse strand, counting down.
TTTTATTTCCCTTCAGGGCAGGCCCAGTCTCTTTTGGGGGTGGGGTGTTAATATCGTTTAAAGCAGATTTCAATGGGCACTATTTTACACTAAGAAGTTCTGCTTAAAACACCTTGTCTTAATTTGCTTTCAGAAGCTTCAAGTGCCAGTGAAATCAATGGCAGTCAGACCAGTGGCTTAACAAAAGGTTTTCAATAGCACCTCACCATGGTAGCATTGGGAAGTTTACATTACATATTGCCTCTGGAGGTGCAGGCGTCAGAGAGGAAGAGGATACATGTAACTCAAGCAGCTGAATTCCCAATAAAGCATCCTATTATGATGCCAGCAGATGCACCGATGTCTTGATATTTACCATCAAGTTATCTCAGCTGTACCATGCCATCCTATTATTTTTAGGAGTGGGTGAGCTCTCAACTTACTAACTTACACACAGAAAAAGGTTTTTGGAAGGAAGCACCTTTTGAGTCATACAACTAATACATGCTGGTTTAAGTCCCATAGAAAACTTTCAATAAACTGTAAACATTTTACTTTGAAATGTTTGAAAACTAGCACTTTGATGTCAATATATACAAACTTTTTAAAAAAGATTTCATGTGTTCGGTCATTTAGGACTCTAAGCTCTCTTTAATGGCTTCTACAAACACACCTGTACAAGCACTATCTCTACGTGTTTCAGACTTCTCAGAGTATCTGCTTTTCCAACAACATCAACCAAGATAGGAAATATCCCAGAGAATCTCCAGATCACTTTCTACAGGAGCATTCATTGCCAAATAATTCCGAAACGGCCCTTACTTTCCTCTTGGTGCTTCATCCTATCCACATTTACTTCATGACTAGCTAGAATATGAAGGTTTTATGCCTGTCACTAACAGTTTATGATCTCCTAATCTATAGCAATAGCATGTTCACCTTGTGCCACTTTTATTCCAATTGTTTTGCTTCATACCTCTTACTCTTCCATTACGATATACACCTCCAGATAGATGACAATCACACTCTAATGAAGTAATGAAGCTTCCCAAACGCAGTGTTACTTTCTGTGTTACAACCAGGAATTAATAACTTCAATGGATGGGAAAAACTAGCCAGCCAGTCCCAAAACTGATCCCAAGAAGGTATGTTGGTAGTTAAAAATTACTATTAACTATTACTAATGATTAACTATCATTACCTGTCTTAAGCACATTACCTTTCTTGTGTTAAACTTCATCTGAATCTTTTTTCATACTCTACTAAATGCTTTATTAAATTCAGAGAAACTTATGGCTTATCTTCATAAAATGACCAATACTGGCAATGTTGCACAAAGCCTCTTCTACCCTGATGCCTTGGTAGGGCCAAACACAGGTCATCTCACACTCAGTTCCAGCATGCAATATCATGCTAATCTGCTTCATCTCTATCACACTAGTTTGGGACACAGAGACTAGAAGCAACTCAGTATCACTCCTACACTGTTTGCTCCTATTTTTAGTCAAGATACTATACATTCCTAGAAAGATTTGATTAGATTTGTAATTTTTCCATTTACTTTAGTGCAAGATCAAGCAGGATGAGCTCTAATCTCCTCTGAAATTGATATTAATGTGATGGCCAGTTGCTCTATGGCCTAAGATCATTTTATTTACTTATGCTGGTTTTGTTGGGGTATCGTAACAGTCTTTCTCTTTGTGATGAAGAGGGGAAGGAACTCAGAGGAGGATCTAGCATTTGCTGTCAAGGTACATTGTGTTATGCTCTTACTAAACCATGGCAAAACCCATGACCAACATCTTCATTCTCAGTCAGTACCAGGATGTAAGAGAAAGTGTCCTGAAAATCCCTTCTGTGTCTTTCTTTCAGATCACACAGAAACCCTAAGACAACTGGTATAGGGTTGGTAGATTGCCCTGGAATAGCATGGCATATTGCTCACATGCACAGCACTTCAGTGCTCAGCTCAGGTCCCTCAGCTGTGCCTGTAGTAGCAAGTAGCACACTGCTGCAACAAGTGCAGAGAGGTCTGCAGCAAAAAGCTGGTGGTGCTTGGTATCTGCCATTCACACTGTGTGCACGGCACTGGATCGAGCACCACAGTCTGAAGACCCTTTGCCAGAGGGCATGATGCATCTGTCTGAAATGTACCCTCCAGTTACCTTTCATCCAAAAGGAACTTTGAGTCAACTAAAGCACAGCAAAAGGAAGTAAATGATGATCATAAGATATGTGTCCAAGGTTCATTTTCTATATAAATGAACCCTTCTAACAGATGCACCTGTTGTCCCAAATGGCACATCTAGAGTATCAAGACCTCTTAATTCACCTTGACCTACACAAAAATGAGAAAACAGCATTGCAATATCCTACTATGATGCCTTTAAGAGCATGAATAGGTGCATGTGCTGCATATGATAGAATATGAAAGTATGATGCTTACTAAAAAAAATAAAGGACCGTCCAAACAGTGACAGACAAAATTATGCAATTCAGGCTTCTCCTCAAGAGCCAGACAGAGGAGTTCAGGTTTTCTGTACGAGGCAGGTCATGTGGTTCACTCCAGATGGGAGCCTGGAAGTGAACTAGCACATGGTCACTGAGAATTATCATGGTACCAGGACACTAGACTACAATGAGGTGCAAGATAAACTCACAGCCAAAACAGCGCAGATTGTGAAATATTTTAATCCTCCATACAAGAAGATTGCATGCAAACAAGTTCTAATGAAGTATGGCATCGGGAAAGAGAAGCATGTTTCCTTTTATTACACAGGCCTCTCAAAACATTAGCTACAAATTTACAAGAACATCTTGAGCCTCGTGTTTAGTAACACTCCATGTTACACTGAATTTGTCATCTGATCCTTTGACAAGACAGCTTTTCGGGGTAGCTAGATGACTTCAAAAGAGTCATCCCAAGAATACGGGAGAAAAAAATGGCAGATGAGCTTTAACCTTGTTGAGGTTTAAGATTTCTTCCTTCTTTTTTCTTTCTCTTAGGGATTTTTTTTCCATTTTTGTTGCTAAGAAACAATAAGGATCTGTAGTTAAGAGAGACAAAAGAAGTAACTACGCAGAAGGGAGAGGAGTGCAGCTGGCTACTCTCTCAGCTGGGGGCTTTCTTTTGGAGGGGCAGAGATACTCGAAAATTGGGCTGTGGATAAAGGGGCCAGGCACAGCTCCCAGGTCTCTTGCTCTCTCGGTTTTGGAGGGGAACTCCTGCCCTGCTTCTTGTGCTGTGAGTGAGCCTCTGCTTGTGAGAGCAGCCACTGAGCTGGGACCTCACTGGCATCCTGCCGCACTAAAAAAAAGGATCCTTCACCATCTGCTGGGGTGCCTCAGGGAAAATCCCAGGATCCCCGAGCCCCTTTCCCCTGCCAGGGAGCCTCTCTCTGCCGCGTTCAGGAGTTGGGCTGCCTCTGCCCGTGTCCCGTGCCCCTGCCACTGCTCTGGGTTTTTTGCTACGCTGTAGCCACACAGGGATGCCCTGTGGTTCCAGCTACAGCTGTGGAGTTGCCTGCTGCCCGGGGTGATCCCGCCCTGCTGGTCCGCTCTGAGGTTCCCGCTGCAGCTCCTTTTGCTGTCCAGAGGGGCGCCGGGATCGGCCGCCGCGGGGGTTTGTAGAGGAAGCCCCTTCCCGTCCCTCCCGCCGGCTGCGTCCGCCATCGCCGCCTGAGGGAGACGGACGGAGCCGCGCCACAGCGCCCCCTGCAGCCGCGGGGCGTCATGGCAGCCCCGCCCGGCCGGCAGCCAGCAGCGCCCCTGCTGGCTGTGAGCGGAACTGCAGCGAAGGGGAAGCGCTTAAAGAGCGGGACGAGACTTTATGGGGTTTTCTGCTCTCGTTTGTTCTCGCTGCCGTTGTTGTTGATTGTTCGCCTTGCTATACATATGCTCACTAGTAAAGAACTGCTATTCCTTTTCTCATATCTTTGCCTGAAATCACCTTAATTTCAAAGTTAGGATAATTCAGAGAGAAATGGTTTATATTTTCCATTCCAAGAAATACTCCTGCTTTCTTTAGCAGACACCTGTCTCTCAATCTGAGACAAATGTTAAAGGAAAGATAACACACCCAGAGAAAACAAATCTTAAATACAGCTTTATAATGCTGAATCTGTAACTAGAAGTTACAACTCTAGAGAACCTTTAGCTGTCACAGCTCTCTCAAAACATCACTGCCTAAATATGCACCTGCAATGACAAAAAAAGCTGTTGAAACTTAAAAGGAAGTATCCTTTTCAAACTATAAATAACACTTTGGTACATTTACATCCCAAGTACTATGGCACACCTCAAAAAAGATGCAGTGGAATTAGAGGTGGTTAGAGAAGGACAAAAAAGAATTAGAGAAGGGAAAAAAAGAATATGAAGAGAAAGAGGATATTAAGCAGGTAAAGAATGCTCACTTTTAAGGAGAACGCTGAGGATGGACTTGGTTGCACTTCACAACCATAAAGGACAAAACGAGTGAAAACCATTATTGACCAAATTCTGCAACACTAAAGCTGGGAGTGGTCTCTTAAGGCATAGCTTACAGACATATGGAAGTGGTAACGTACTTCTGTATGCAGAAAGCAGGGAACTTCTTGATCTTATATCTGCAAGAGGCAGGTAGTGTAAGTCTGGTCACAAAGGTATTCAATAAATTCACAGACAACTGGTCTATAAATGGCTAGGACTACGCAAAATTGTACTTCTAAGATCCTAGATATAATTCTGGACAGTGGAGGCAGAGAGAGACTTTGGAAAGAGATCAGGCTGATGAGCTACCCTTGAATAGCCCCTAGTTGCTGGGCTAAATGAAGCACCTATCTGATTCACTGGTGTACTTTGTGAAGTGAGCTTACTGGAAGTATTGTGCAGTAAGGAGACTGAAGAATCTCCTCAACCCAACTTCCTCCAATTTCAAAAATTCTTATCAGGAGAGAAGGAAAATGTTTTAATTCACCTTTCATAAAGTAAAAATTTTGTCACATATTCACACAACAATATCCCTTTTAAAGTATAAAGAAACCCCTAAATAAAACAATAACAATCTACCAACTTCCAAAATTCCTGCGAGGTTTTCCAGTGCCTGCTGGTCCCTTCCATGGCCCACACCAACCCTTTCTACTTCTCAAATTTAAGAAAAAATAAGCAGAGATGCAGTGCCTTTATCCAAACTGAACAAGACATCAGTGTTTAACAGGATTGTATTTGCTGTCCTCTAGCAAATTTTTCCTTTACTGATGATGCATAAGTTAAGGTTTCCAATCAATTTCTGATAAGAACATTTCTACCTGTCCCATAAGTTCATAATTTGTAAACATGTTGCAGGAATAGTTCAGTATTTTTTTTTTTAATCTAGTGTTATAAAATTAAATATAATTAGACAAATTTTTGTGCATTTAGTCAGCAGTTCTTCAGACACCTTTAGAACAATTTTGCAGGCAGCTTCTGTAAACTTCTAAAACTGCTTCTCAAAATTACTCTCAGAATACTTCTTAATGTATTTTTGCAGGTCCAAGCCCCCTGCATTCAGTATAAATTTCATTATATTTCTGATGTGTAAGCAAACTTAGATTCAGGTGAAGTACGTCATGGTACAGCACTGACTGGGATAGTTATCTTTCTTCCTAGCAGCCAGTATACTGCTGTGTCTTTTACACTGTAAGAGAATAATATTGCTAACACACTTATACTTTGGTTGTTGCTAGTTAGTGCTTTCCCCAAATCAAGGATATATTAGTGTCACATGCTCTGCCAGTGCATTGGTGCACAAGAGCTTGGGACAAAACATAAGCCGGAGAGCTGACCTGAACTAGCTAAAGGGATATTCTGTATTTTTACAATAGCAAGTAGGGATAGGACTAGGGTAACAGCCTTTGACTCATGGAGAGTGGGTTTAGACTGGATATTCTGAAAATATTCTTTGTTGTGAGAGTTGTGAGGCACTGGAAATGGTTGTTGAGAAAAGCTGTGAATGCCCCATCCCTAGGCCAGACTAGATAGGGCTCTGAGCAGTCAGGTGTCTAGTGGAAGGAGTGATGAGGTGGTGGTAGTGAGTAATTTTTTGGGTCTTTTTCAACCCAAATCATTGTATGATACTGTCACTCCATACCTAGAATGTCATGCCCAGTATATAAACTGGGGCGAGTTGGCAGGGAGGGTCCAATTTGCTGCATGGGGACAGGCTGGATATTAGTCAGCAGGTGGTGAGACCTTGTTCTGCGCATCACTTGCCTTTTTTGGCATTTTATTTCTCTCTCTCTCCTACTGTGGTCTCTGCTTTCATTACAATTACATTACTGTTTTTACCACCACTACTACTACTACGACCATTATTGTTATTATTCTTCAATCATTAAAGTGTTCTTTTTTCAACTTGCAGGTTTTAATTTACTTTTTTTTTTTTCCCCCTCCAACTCCTAATTCTCCTCCCCATCTCACCAGGGGTGGAGGTGCGTGGACTGAACAAACAGCCCAGTGGTACTCAGTTGCTGGCTGGTATTAAACCTACACAGTCTTTCAAACACCATTTGGGTTTAGTGGTTGTTGAAATTTGTTTAATAACAGGATTTAAGATTGTGGTGGATTAAAATAGTTTAGTGGATAACATCTACAAAAGATTGACATGTCTTGGCCAGTCTTCTCCCTCACTTTCCTCCTTTTTCATTTTGTTAGTTGTTTGAATAATTGGCAGAGACCTCCTTTTGATGATTTTCTCTGCTTTCACTGAAGCTGACCATACATGCCTAAAAACAATAGTTTCTTACATCACAAAGGAAAATTTTAACAGCAGCTTCTACAGATACTTTCAAATGGTACCCTCTGCTTTTCATGACCCATCCCATCAAACAGTTTGCTGTTTATTGGAGCGTTTTTCCCCTTTACTTCACAAAATTATATTTAGTAAGAACATGTACCGTTACTTAACTCATTACAGAGCTACCAACTACCGCCAGTAGATAAGTGGGAAGACTTCATTCTCATCCAAGTTTAAAGCTTGTATTTTAGCTTTAAAAGGCTCTAAAAGTTCAAACTAGCAAGAAAACTTTAAGCAGTATTTTAATTCTCCTGTGTTTGATGAAAGCTAATCATAACTTAAAAATCATCTGGTCGTGATTATAATATTGATATTATTCATCACCACCTGAATTCCTATTGTACTAAAATGCCCAAATTTACATTGAAGTTCAAATCACTAAAATATAGAAGACAAGGAAACATAACTCAAAGTGGAATTAGGTTTTTTGAATACTCAAAATGTCTAAGTGTTCATGTGCTTTTCAAGCTGAATTTACTTCCACTGCCCTCTTCCTAGAGCCAGTGATCCTCAATAGCACATCACTATATATTTCTGCATCTCCTACAGATCAGTTGTGCCAACACTTCTATAGATCATGTTGGAAATACTCCTCAAACTCCATATGTAGTTTAGCTACAGAATAAAAATAATACATTTTAGTGCTGCAAAATGTGCAGCCCTGTGCAACAAAATTTCTACAGCCAACTCTGCAAGGGCATAAATATGCCATGCTTCTACAGAGAAAGTTTTAGACAAAGCCCACTATCTATCTCCCTCCACCCACATATCCAGTGTGCTTATCCACTGAAGGCAATTCCTAAATACACAATTCTGCAATTAACAGAAAAGACTAATAATACACTTATGATACCTATGATTACACAAATCTGTGAGTGCCTGATGACAGCCAAGAGAATACCAAACTTAGAAAACTTTGAAAAGCTTCAATGATTCTTCTGGTAACTTGAAATAATTAACATTCCAGTAAGTGAACAGAATTACCACATACTCCTAAAAATGAAAACAAAGTAAAAGACTTTTTGTTATCTACAAGTCACTTTGTTACTGACTGGGGAAAGCCAATTAGTTTACAGCGTGCTGGCATTACATCAGTGGCAGAAACTGCAGCAGACTGCCCCCTTTACAAGCCTGGGAAACCCAAAAGCAGCTTATGCCTAAATGGAACAAGAACTGCCACTAAATAAAAACTAAGCTACTCTGAATGCATATTTATTTGAATAAAGAAAAAAAAAAAAAATCCTCTACTACCACATTCAAGCCTTTTAAGTAACATTCACCTTTCAAGAGTCAAAATACAGTATCAGATCCAATGTTGCTAAACAAGATCCAATTAAAATAAAATAAAATAAAGACAAAAGTAAAAAACTGCTCAAGTGGATTACTTAAATTAAATCTAATTGATAACTCACATTTCTGAAAACCATCATTAAAAGTTTTGGTTAGGCACAGTTTTACAGAGTTGTCTTTGAGACCCACTACCTACTCCGTTTAAGCAATTCTAAAATTAACTTGGGCTCCTAGCAACAAGAAACAGCTGAATTTAGACAGTAATAGTAGAGTTATCAGAAGTCTTCTAGGCATGTACTGTTCGTGTAAATGGTTCAGCGCACTACACACATCAATAAAAACACATAAGCATAGCCTGATATGCTTCCTTATCCAGGAAAGGTAAACCCAATGCATTTTTACACACAGCTTTATTGCCTTTTGTCTCATAAATGTAAAACCTAGTTTCACATATCTAGCAAATTCAAATGCAGCAAAACAAGCTCTACAGAACACTTTTTAATGCGGACTACTACCTACATCTCACCATTTTCTTGGAGCAATTGCTCCATTTTCTTGGAGCAATTACCAGGGACGGAGAAGAATGGCACAAAAGACCAACATCCAAGCCCTGTTCTACCTCCATAGGGGGCTCCATGTCAGAAAAACATTTAGCATTGGTAGGTGAATTCACTGACTTCCAGCAAATCAATGGCAGGAGAAAGCTCTAAGGTCAAAATTGACCTTATCATGATACCTTTCAGGGATATGATCAAAGCCTGTTTCCATGTTATCAGACACAGGCAACACTGTCTCATGGCTCAACACTTAATATAGAATTCAAATGATCCATTTACAGAAGTCAAAGGTGTAGGAAAATCATGTCAATCTCCCATCCATATATATATATATTTGGAACACTACAGAATATACAGACTGTTGAATTTTTTAAATGATTTTTTTTAAAAAAAAGTATCCACAAGCAACACAAAACTGTAAATGATTTTAGAAAAGGAAATAGGGCAGGAATAGAAAATAGCCCATGTGCCCACACATACACAATATGAATGGGTTTGAGGATATAGCTAACAGCAGTTTTAGACAATTTCTATCTAAACAACATATCTAAATCATAGTTTTAATTCCCTGCCCTCCCTTTCTCATTTCCCTACAAGACATCTAAATTAAAAGCTAACCCAAATACAGCAGAGAAAAGCAGTCTTAAGTTAAATATCCTGGTAGTCAAAACCAGCTGTAGCTAACTTAATTATGAAAAGTGTCTAGCAGTCTTACCTAAGTAGGGAAACATCTGCTCAAACACTAGAAAAAACTGCTCAAAAAAATCTATAGCTAGGAATACATGATTTTATGTCTGTATTCAGTTCACTACTGAAAATAATTTAAATAAAACCCCAAATATCAAGTCACAATAAAACCTAAAGGCTTGGAATATACAACTACATGCAAATATTTTAAAAGGTTGTTAGAAGGATCTCCAAAAACATAAAAAGACTTCCATAAATACTTGAGTCATAAATCTGGAAAACACACACAAGATTCCAAGCAATGAAAAAGAACTGTTCATATATCTGAAATCTTCTTTTTGTTTTTGTTTTTGAAATAGATGAAGAGATTAAACATTATATTGCAGTTACACAAAAATCTTCTATCCTACATCTGGAAATATACACTGAAAGCATATACACCTCCAAATAGTTTTATCTATGCTACACAGGCATAATGAGAAATTGATGATTAAAATCCAATGTCTTCTTAAAAAGTTCTCAATTTTAAATCACAAACACCATCATGGCCTGACCGTCTATTATATTTTGTATTCAATCTCACTACTGGACAATGCAAACACTGCTTAATAGACTTCACTGTGAACTTCCATATCTTACTTCTTGTATCACATTAGATACAAACCTAAGATAAAATTTAACCATTAGATACAACTTTAACCTAATTCAGAAGTTAACAAACCTTTAATGAATCAAAAGTAACTGAACTCTTTTCCTCTATGGATATACATAATGTGAACAATTACAGGGAGCACGCTTTAGCAGTCACCATGGGTTGACCACAGCATTCTCCTCCTGATCTCAGATCCTGTCATGCAATATGGTGAGGAAGACAAGAAAACCCAACAAAATATAAGACAGGAAGAAAAGTTGTGGGGAAAAAATTCCACTTTAAGATATAAGCAGTAAATGTTTACAAAGGAAGACCCTTAACAGCAATGGAGAAATGAAGATAATTTACTCCACTCTTACTTGTTCCTCAAGCACAAAGAAACCCCCAAAACACACAAAAAACCCCCCAAACCACCAAACCAACAACAAAAATAAACAAACAAACAAAAACAAATCAAACAAACAAAAAACCAAAAAAAACCCCCATACTAGAACACTTCACAAGTCAACACAATAAATACACTACAGATTTTGTGCTCTGAGAAAAGAGTTCACCTGGTAAATACTCCACTCATTTCTCTATCTTGTTCCACAGTAAGTGGGTATACGAAAAAGAAAGCCTCAAAAGGCTAGTTTATCTCCTATAGCAAACAGGAAGAGATACTTTTGCAATGACATTACTCTTCAGTCAAGTATGACTTCTTCCCCATGATTTATTGTCTTGTCCCACCTTTACAAGGGGAAAAATGATGCTTGGTGACATAGCAGCACAGGGAAGTCTTCCACGCACAAAGCTGTAAGAAAAGACGAGCAACACTAGACCCAGGCAACAGGCTATCAGAGAGCATGGGTGCAAAGAACAATAATTTTACTTATTAAACAGAAACAAAGAAGATTTCCCCATAACATGATTACTGGGGGGAAAACATGCAATACAAACGGTGTGATCCTATTTGTCATGTACAGCTCTAAAGGCTGCTAGCAAATAATGCTGTATTCAGCACACTTTTGGAACAGAGATGAGAAGATTCTCTGAAGAATAGGTCTCAGCTCTTGTTATCTATCTTGCAAAAAGCTATTTCCACAAAATACAGAAGGCCTACAAAAATACCTGAGAATCTGTGAGTTACAATAAAAATCCACGGCATAATGAAAGCTGAACGCATTAATAGTGACTTCAAAAAGGAGGCAGAAAATTTAACATATCCTCCTAGTCAATTTTCCTTAGGGAACAATCTCCAAAAACTTTGGATGTAACAATGAGACCCTACACCGGGTAAGCCTAAATGATGGACCCACTGGGCCAGCAACAGCAGACTTGAAACCATGGGTGTGTTCTGGCTATTACAGAAGCACAAAGACACATTGTGTCTGTACAGCTTACACAGGGATTAGGTAATTGAGTCAAATGATTTAAATGTGGTAACAAAAACCTTAATCACAGGGAACAAATAGATGTATGTCACCAAAGGAAAGAGTAAAAACACATTACCATTTAAATCCATCCTCTAGAGCTTGTAAACTAGGGTGACTACCCAAACCTGAATAGAAGTTTTATAGCATCATTAAACCTTTTCTCCTGCTATAAAATCATTCTTGCCAATGGGAGTAGTATGTGAAGATACCAGACTACACAGAGTAGAAGATGCTACTGACCTCTCAACTCGGAGAAACATGAGCCCCACAGAAGTTGCGTTTTAAAGAAACAAAGTATAGCCCTGACTGTTGCTAAAATGTAGTCTCATTTGTGTCTGAAGGTGAAAACAGTTGCCAAGATGTTTTAGCACGACAAAGGAGATAGGAGCCCCCACTAGGTTTTTGGACAGAACGGATTATCCTCTACCAAGACCAGTTCCAGCTGCTCCAGACACAAATGAAGAAAATCCTTAAGTAGGCAGTTAAAAACATCACAGCCATAGGCAAAATGTCTTCCTACCTCATATCAGTAAGAGGCTATCTAAACTACAGACTCAGGAAGAACAGAAACTGTTTACAGTTGCTGGTGTTGGGTGTTGTTGTTTGTTTGTTTGTTTGTTTGGGGTTTTTTGGGGGGTTTGGGGTTTTTTTTGTTTGTTTGTTTTTATTGGAAAACTCGATATTCTTACCATCCTTCTTAAAATTCTGCTATGCTCCTAGATTTAATCTCCTCTGGTAACAAGCTCCATGTGATAACTGTACCTAGTCCATCCTTGTTTTAACAATTTCAAGTTTTTATTTGCAAACACTGACAGCTCTCCAACTCCTGTATTACAAAAATCACGGGCACAAAGTCATGATCTTTCCTGTTTACACCATTTTATGGTTGTTCTTTAAAAATTCAGCTTTTTTCCTTTCCTTGACTGAAAGTTCAGTCAAATCTTGTCAGTCTCCTAATTGCAAGAGTGTCCCTTCTCCTCATGCTTGTACAACATTTCTGATACAGTGAGCTCCGTATTGTATTTGCCTCTCCCTCCCTCCCATCCCACTTTCAAAACGAGCAAATATATAATTTCTCTGCCTTTCTAGGTAGTATTTCAGATAGGCAAAGACAGAGAGAACAGGAACAGTCTGAGGAGGACATGGACAGAAAAAGAAAAAAAAAAAAAATTAACCTACTAAAGGGCTGCAGGGCAGAAGTGATTTATCTTGTTTTGGCAAAAGACTGCACTTATGGAGAAAAAATGTGAAAGATTCTTTCTACAAGTACTTATACAGGTCTTTGTAACCATTAATGGGATAATGCACAGGAAGTGTAGACACAGGTGCAAGTTCACACATAAAGCAGCAGGCTACTATTTGTGTAAAGGGAATTCATCAACAGAAAAATGCCGATCTTTAGACCTCAACAGGGCACATCTTCTGGAGAGGATCATTACCATGAGTCTGGCAGGTACCTTCTGGTTTCCTACTAACTGCCCTAAGCTTCCATGTGATAAAGGCACATTTTTTAAATGTGGAAATGCAGTCCGTTCTTAGCAATTTGCAACCTAAAACAAAGTAGTTCTTTCCCATTTCCAAGACAGGCTACCAAGTCATATTTTATGCAATATGCATAAATTAAACCAAGCAGTGAATTTCAGAAGTTATTATAAAAACCTGAACTAGGCGACCACTTAGTACCTCTTAGAAATTATGAACATAACTACTTATTCCAGTTTTAAGTGGAAATACTATGTGTAGTTGTAGGTAACAGTTATAAGGATATCTGCCCACTTAGAAAAGAATAGCAAGCAACTCTGCAACGTCTGCACTTGAAAATGCAGGGCTTTATCCAAACTGGTTTCCATGTGCTTCTGGCCACGACTTCTAATAATGCCTTTCTTTTGTACAACATTCATTTTCTATTCAGTCCTACAATAAATCTTTCACTTCAGGCTAATTAGAACTTGTCGAAAAGAGAGAATATGTGACTTATTTTTTCCAGAATGTTCTGCTCCTAGTTATAACAATCACATTTCACCAAAAGAATGCATTTCTTTGAGCTTTCCTTTTAACTTAAAGAAAAGTAGTTCTCTGGAATCAATTAAAAAAAAAAAAAAAAAAAAGAGTTTAAGATTACTGGCAGATAGATGAAAAAACCCACACTTTTCCACTGACCCCAGTAACGAAGTAGAGCTATTCTTCTCTGGATTCAGCAAATAAACAAGTAAGAAAGAAAAACCTAAAGAATTACTATATCTACCTCTCAAAACAATATTTAGTTTTAAGAAAGGACTCACTACAGACAAGACATTATGTAGAAAGAAAAGCCCATGTGAACACATTCCTCTCGCCAAAAGTTTCCTTAACAGTTTTAATGGTGCTTTCTCAGCCAACAGCAGCTGATACGATAGGCAGCCCTGATTCTTCCTAGGATACAGCTCTGAGGAGAGCAGATCCAGAAGATCACATGTAAAGACTGCCATGTCACCCTGACATGGCTATGTATATTTTCTACATACGGATACTACTGGAGCCACAGATCCCTCTGTAAGCTATTGGAACACACTAATTGTGCATAAAACTAGCACATCCAAAAGTCTTCTATTATGTTTAGTTAATCAAATAACCAATTTAATATATTAAATAATCAGAAGATAAAATCATTAGACACACTGGATGCAGTGAGTCTGTAGGAACAACTCAGTTGACAGAGGGACAAGCAGCAGGATCCTCACCTTGTCAGCAGCAACAAGAGTAATTTCCATGGCTGTGGAACCGCAGCTCAGGTTAGGAAACTACCTTCTATGAGGCAATGCAAACTAGTGCTGGCTGTCCTTCCAAATATCCCTCAAAATGTTTCCTTCCACATACCCAGGACAGTTTCTCCTACAGTTTAATGGGAAGAGAATGACTCTTAACTGCAATAGCCTGAGCCAGAAAAGGACATCTCTTCAAGTCCCAAAGAAAAACAAGGACACCTCACAATAACCAGGACCTACCACTTAACTACAACAATGCAATCTTGCTCACACATGGACCAACTTAACACAAATACTCTAAACCCTAGTTTGAGTTTGACAAATGATGTGAAGACATCCCCCTTGTACGTATTACAGATGAGTAATATACTTAATCTGCTGCATCACCTCTTACGGTAACACAGCAAAATATATAAACTACTAATAGTAATGAAAATAAGTATTGTTATATTTGAGAGTATTGTATTGAGATCAAAATCACTTCTCATATTAAAAAGCATGTAGAACCCTACAGAGTGGAAAACAAGAGCAGCAAAGCATTTTCATGCCTTATTTCCAAAGGAATACAAACCAAACAGTAATGTTTCTTAGGAGTTCACAAAGACATCAGAAAAAGTTGCTACTGTGAGGCCTTCTGAAACCTCAGAGAGAGATCCAGAAAAGTTATGCAAATAATTACCAGACCGAGCAGATTCTTCACGTGGCAGACAAGGCATTTTGCACAAATTGAGGGGTTGGGTGTATTCCAGTGTCCAGCCAACACCAACCATCATTTTATTGTAGGGTTGAATTGCAGCATGGAACACAAGAAAGACAAGCTGCATAAGGCATGTTGGCTGCTTTTTTCCTGCTTCATGACAGAACCATGCTAGCTTCAGAGTCTTGGACCTCCACATCTCTCTTCCCTGTTTACTCTTTAGCAAGCTTCCAGATCCCAGGGGAAAAGAAAAAAAAAAAAAACAAAAAAACAAAACCACCACCAACTTTTCAGAAAATCACAGCAGAACCCCACCTCAGTTTAGTAGGTTTCACAGACCTCACAGAGGCTGAGAACAGATTACATATTCCCACTCAAATCTAAGAGCTGAAGTCATGAGTGACCTGCCATTGATTCAGACAGCATCCCATATCAGTTGTCTCCTGAAGACAGAACCACTGAATTGTTGATATTGGAAGTGACCTCTGCAGATCATCTAGTCCAACCCTTCCTCCAAAGCAGGGTCACCTAGAGCAGGTTACGCAAGAATACATCCTGGTGGGCTATCTCCAGAGACAAACATGAAGAGTTAGCACCCCAAACCTGTCACACACGCCTCCCTGATTCACATGTATTTCCAGACAGCATCATACATCCTCCCACCAGGAGAAGCTGGGCAAGACGAGAAACACTGGATCCTCAGTGGAGAAATTACAACTCACGGGCATAAATAGCAAGTACTCTTCCTACATTTTAATCACAAAGAACATCTGAAGTAACAACATCATGCTTTCTGCCAAGTGATGGAAACGTCCAAAGGCATTCCTGTCAGGGCATTACCGTTGTGTCATTTTTCAGAGCACCGGAGCAGACAAGAAGTTACCTCTTTCGAACGAAAGGCTTTTCCTCCCTCCCTCTCCCCCTCTCTCCATCACCTCATCCCCTCCCCGAAGGCCCTCCTACCTCCCTGCCAAAAGCGCCCCGGCTCCCCTCCCACCGCCTCACGCCCGAAACCCCCCCCCCCCCCACCCCCCCCCGCAGGTCGCGGTGCCCACGCCCCCGGGCTCCCCCCGGGCTCCCCCGGCCCCGCCCGCGCTCCCCTGACAACCGCAGCGCGCGCCGGGCGCGGCCCC
>JANEHK010000031.1:6276286-6399630 GCA_025960845.1 Tachycineta bicolor | reverse complement strand
CCGCAGTGCCGGCTTGGCCTTGGAGCCCCGGCGCGGCCTGCCACACGCGCTGGCGCGCACAGACACACGCAGGCACGCTCCCCTGCGACACCAGATGGTCGCCGAGCCGCTCTGAAGCGTTAATGTAATAGCTTTATCTACCTGCTGCCTGCTCGTGCGGCTCCCATGTGCGCACTAGAGCAGCTTAGCCTTCGTCCTGCTCCCCAGCCTGCCGGCAGCTCCTGTGCCTAAGGAAGGCGCACAGTGTGGTTCCTGGGAATGTGCTCTGCAGCACTAGCGGGCTAGATAATCCTTGTGGATCTCTTCCAAGTCAAAACATTTCATTAATCTATGAAGGTCACCCCATCAACTGCATCCATCCATCTCGGGAGCCTCCAGGGAAGACGGAGAGGGGCTGTTTGTCAGGTACTGTAGTGATAGGACAAGGGGAAATGGGTACAAATTGAAGGAGGGGAAATTAAGGTTAGATGTTAGAAAGAAATTCTGTGTGAGAGTGGTGGGACACTGGAGCAGGGAGCCTGTAGTGATGTCCCAACCCAGGCAGGGATCAAGGCCGCATTGAATAAGGCCTTGAGCAACGTGGTCTTAGGAGATGTGCCTGCCCCATGGAGAAGGGTTTGGAACCAGATGTTCTTTAAGGTCCATTCCAACCCCTTAAAATCCTATTATTCTATGACCTTTGCCTCATGCTCTGTATCTCAATACAGCTTAAACACAGTTCCACATTTCCCTTTTGTGACTTCTTCATCCCAGGCAGGCCACTGTGTTACGCATTGCCCCTTGTGTTTCTCCTCGGAGGGCAGTTCCTGATGTGATGGTTTAAAATCGTCCTTCCTGCACAGCTTCTGGTGACCTTAAGCAGCATCACAATAAACTCCCTAATTACTCGCCAAGCAAAAACGAGTCTAGTAAAAATAATCCCCCAATCCACACATCAACGGGTTATATGGAACAACAGCTGACACCCTGTCACACCACTGAGAGCTCTGTCCTCTCAGCCAGCCCATCGCTCTCCTTGCCTCACCTCTTCTCCCTGCCTCCAGTGCCAGTTTTGTACTGAAATCAGTATGATATCTGGAAAGTCAGAGTCAAGAAAGCAGAGCTCCCAATTCCTACAACCTTTGTACATGTAAAGTAGCAGCTGTGGTGGTACAGCTTTCCCTGACCACGCTACAGTCTCAGAGATGCCCATTAGGCCTTGATGAACAGCACCTGAGCTAAGCTGCTCGCGCTTATCAGAAACACTGTTCTCAGGAACTTACCTTGTCTAATGAGCTCCTGTAATCAATAAGCTTGGAAACTCATTTTTATTGCCTGAAAAACAACCGTAGACAAACAACATTTTTCTCATTAAACCTTCAAGGAAAGTTCCAGACCTGAATTTTGGCCAGGATGGAAAATTCCTATGTCTAAAGCCCACTCTCTTGTGACCTAAATATACAGTGGTCATGAGACCCTTTGTGCTCATCTGCACTGTTTTATTTATGATCAGTTTGTTTTAACCTTACCTGATGTTTTCATATAATGTGAAAATTTTCACATTTTATATAATGTGAAAATTCAGGTTCTCGGTTCAGATGCAGAGTAATGGAAAAGTGCCTCATTTGAAATAGTTAAATAAGAAATGAGATATTATTTTTTTGTATTATTTGCTCTATGTACTCCATAAATGTTAAAATATGAGCTGTAAACTATATATGCTTTTCTGAAAAATTATTTTACTCTTGTCATTGCAGAAACAGTGACTACTTTTAAAAACAAATCATCCTGTGGAGGTAACAAAGGTATATCTGAGAAAAATATACCCAACCTTAAGTGTTCACAAAATCAGGTTCTACTATAAAATGAAATAGGTCTCAAGAACACACAGATCTGGACATAACCCTGAAATCTCTGAAACAGTTTGACCTTAGTCCAGCAAAAACCTTTAAAATATTCTAAACTTTAAACACATATTTGAAATTGAAAGTAAGACCCAAAATTATTTTGCTATATATGCTAACTGAAATTATTTTGTTATTGTCATGAAATACACTCAGAAGCATTCATAGAGCAAGTCAGCAATGCCAAGAAAACTGCTTGTTTGTGCCTGGAAAATGAAGAGTGCAAATAGTAAATAAATAACAAAGTATTTAAAATACATAACCAACCATTTTAGGGAGTTGGGGTTTTACAAGAATGTATTCTTTTTATTTTATTAAAGAAAAAGTTTGCAAAACTTACTCTTGAATACTGGGTCTTACCTAGTATTATAAATATATATTATATATATCTTTAAAATTTTTATTGTTATTAATATTAATATATATTCAATCTAATTTTAAAGACAAGAATAAAGTTTTGAGTTCCAAAATCTAGTCACATATTTTTAACTGAGGTCTAGGAAAAAATTATTATATAGAATATAGCATTTTATTGGCTCCCAACATAGAATTACTTTGACCATTTTTTAGAAAGCATATTCATGGCTTCTGAAATAATGTTTACAAAATTCCAAGGGCTGGATATGTCTACTTTTTATGCATCAAGAGCATCAGTATATATTGCTCTTGCCAATACATAAAAGGAATACAATTACTGAAGCTCTGGCATTCAGTTCAAAACTTTGATTGCTGTTGGATTATTGTCATAGTTTTAACTTTGAAACCAGGCAGAAACACTAATTAATGTAGTGGCTTCACATTCATTAAATTTTGGTCTTAGTACTTACTTTCTCTGTAGGAGAGAGACTAGGAGAAAAACAAAGCAGGCTTAACTTTAAAATTAACAAATAGGTTTATTACTATACACTAAAAGAATAGAAAAAAGAAAGTTGGAAAAAAACTAAAACAGAATGAAACTTCAAAAACACTCTTCCCTTCCCTTACAAACTCTTCACTTTTTTACAAAACAACATAAAGAGACAAAACTTGTAATTTTCAGTCAGTTTCACTATCTGACAATAGTCTTTCATCAATTCTTTAGGAGAAGAGTATCTCTTGGAGTCATGGATCCTACTGACAATTTAGAACAGTTCTCTTGTGGGTTTTAAACTGTCACAAAAACAACTGCCCAGAGAAACCTGCCCTTGTGACCCTCCCAGGAGCAGTTTCCCAAGCTGCTTATGGGTCATGGGTCTTAGACTTTTGCATACTGGGGTGTCACCTTTTAAAGATGAATAACTCTAAAGCAAAGGATTCTTCATCTCAAGGTACAGAGATATCCTCACTTCTTCACAGGCACAGAGAGCTTTTCATCTCTATCTCTGTTCAAGCATCTTAGAGGATTAATATTACTTAGTCTACCACAAACACCTTTGCTCAAATCCACACACAAATCTAAACAATCATCTCCCCAAATGCATATCTTTCCCATGTTTTAAAGGAATGATCTAAATATAGAGTTCATTTCCATGGCTCAAGTAAGAATAGAACAACCAACTCTTCAAGTCTCTGTCCTAATAGTCTTCTCTCTCGCTCTACTGACTTCATGCTGTTGTTCTTTATGTTCACGCTGTCCTTTCTTGCTCTCTCAGAGAAGGGCCAAGCTCTGGAAGCTTCATGTTGCTAAGAAAGAGTTAAATCTGCTCAGAGTCTTTGTCTCTCTCTCTGTGGCTAGTGGTGTTTAGATGTTCAAGGCCGAGCTGGTGAGGGAGGAAGAACGCACAGAAACATCAGAGATTGGAGCACTCGGGCAGTCTGGAATCACAAAAAACAAGCAAGATCATAAATGCCCTCTCAGTCCACCCCTCGGTGTAAATTGGGGTGGTCTTGGCCCAAACAGTGCCTATAGCTCTTATCAGGAGCTTGGCAGAGATCTCTCCCTGCTCCAGAGAGGTCTGAAGAAAGCAGGTGTTGTAAAACAGCAACCTCTCCTTCCTCCCTTCACCCGGGAGCCGATGGAATCCGGCCAGGCCTCAGGCCAGCTCCCCCCAAAGAGGGAAAGCAGGAGGCTCAGCTCGATGTTACCTGTCCCTCTCTGGCCAAAAGAAGAAAAAAGCCCTACCTACAGGAAACCAAGGGGTTTTATATGGTACTTCCCAAAGTCGTAGCCAACAATTTTCAGTGGTCAGAACAGATGCCAATATTCCAACTAACCCTCTGATAGGTCCCTGTCTTTTCTAAAGCAATTTCCAGGTCCTGACCTGGATAATTATTCTACATTTTTCTATAACTAAAAAACCAAACTGTACTAACCTAATTAGTCATCCAAAATACTGGAAAATGATCATGCACTGGTTATGTTTCAACTGTTAGCAGGAATTCTTTAGTCTTCAGCAAACACTAACATCTGCTTGCATTTCACATAGACAGCATCATATTAATTAAAAATTTCAATTTACTGTATTTCAATGTAAAAATTGAGTTATTAGTATGAATCTATCTGCTCTATAACTTAGAAGTCATTTATAATTAAGTATTTTAACTATTTCACAGCACTAGTGAACAAATACGATTAATCACAGTACACCTTTATAATCATACTGATATGAAATTATTCCTTTAAAGCTCAAACCTGAAAATATATTTTTGTTTTCATTAATGCATCTAGTATCAAATGTGTAAACAGGATAGACAACAGTCATGTTAAAAGAACAAGTGGTCCCTTTAATATTAAAAAAGTAATTCAACATATATATTATATAGAAACAAATTTTAAAAGGAGGCAGCATACAACTATATTTTCTCAGGTCATCATGAGAACCTTTTACCAAAAAAAGAGGCAAATTTAATTTTTTTTGTTTGTTTTTTTTTGTTGTTTTTTTTTTGTTTGTTTGTTGTTGTTGTTGTTGTTGTTGTTGTTGTTTTGTTTTTGTTTTTGTTTTCCACGTAAGGATAAATATGCAAGCAGAACCTGAACTAGTTTGACATCCCCATTTCCCATTAGACTGATAGACTCATCTTGTCCACTTCAGTACCTTGGTGAAAACAGTTCCACTGAGCTGTCTCTCAGATCCCTTCCTGTTTTTTTTTTCCTTTTAAGCATCTCTTCACCTCTGTTGTATCACTGTTTAAAGCTACCCCCTGATGGACAAAGCACTCCCTAAGTAATTTCACTATACAAGAGTGTCAGAAAGTAGTAAAAAAAGAACTACCTTACTTGAAGATAAAATACTTTAATGTATTTCCCACTGCATTGCTATATATAAAAATCTGATTTGATGTAACTACCTCTGAATAATGAACTATTGTAATATTCATAATTTTGCATAGCTGACTTATCTGAGAGTCAAAATATTTTCAACTTGGCACTCAAAGTTTAATAACTGACGTTTTATCTTCCACACATGCATTCTAGATTTCATTGTTTTAAATGTCTACAAATCTGCTTGTAATCCTCAATAAGTTAACAGATTTGAGTAACAATGTTTTGGGGATTATAATTAACTAATTATATATTAGAAAGAACATAGACGATTAGATTTTCAGATTTAAACAAATATATCCAGCCATAATAGCTTTCTGTGTATAGAAAATGTAGGTGCTGGAATCTTTGGTGTAAAGCTCAAACATGCTTATCATATGTCTAATTTAATAGAGCTGTCAGTGAGCTACCCAGGATCACTGATCTCTGCCCTTGCAGGCACCATCACTCTGCGTGTGCACAGACCAACACTTCACCAGTTTTTGTACACTTCTACTGGTTTGAATGGTCAGCCCAAAGTGTGGAGAAAAGTATCATTGAGTAAAGTTGTCCCCAAAGCAAATGTAGTTATAGAAATAAAATCATTATTTCACTTACTGCAATATTATTCCAGACTGAGCTGCACTGTAAAGAGCTTCTACAAGCATAAAATCAATGCATTGCTGGCTAAATAAGGGAGTCAAGAAGTGAAAAGAGTGTGAATGTATTTCAATCCTTTCAAACCAGGAGACATGAGAGAAACAAAGCGCTTTTGGAAAAAGCACCTCCCTCTCTTACCATGCTCTTCACTCCAGCTCTGCATTTGTAGTAGTGGTGGCAACATCTTTTGCTCTTCCCTGTATTCATAGCTACTTCTGCACTTGCTGGTCTTAGTTATAATATGTCCTTAAGGTGAAACTGGCAGTCCAAGGAAAACTACACTCGTTCAAAATTCGCAGAATAATAGGGGAAGCACTGAATGATAAGAAAGCTGGGTGTGCTTATTGCAGTAGACAGTAATGTGGTCATTATAGCTCTGGCACACACATTTCGTATTCTCTTACTCATTCCATATGCTGCTGCTGAGTGTCTGGCCCAGGGCAGCTATGTATCTGGGGTCATGTTTCATTATGCTTCCCTATTGATTGTACTAAAGACAGGCAGAATTCCTATTAGATTGCAAACAGCTTTGGAGAAAAACTGAGGAGAAGATGAACCTCCCTCTAAACTTCTTGCTGCCTACAGCTTAGCCCAGAACAGCCCAGAACAACTATACTATGGATATTTATATTTAACCTTCACCCTACACTTCCTTCTTTCTTTTCTCTCTTTGCACTCCTCTCCAACTCTTCATGGAAAATCTCAGATTATGGTAAAACAGTGTTCCAGTCAGGCAATTTGACTGAGTGGTAAAAACGTTTCTTACTACCTAATTTCACTTTTTTTGTCAGAAGGAACTATTCAATGGCATATTACCTGTTAAAGTAACTTTAGCAGGTATGCATCCATTTTAGAGCTTAATCTAATATTTTCACCCCATCTTTGCACCACCAATAAGATTTCTGCAACAAATCATGTAGAACTCTTCCACCTTGTGGAAAAGAAACCTTGAAGGTTTTTTTTTAATTGTCCTTCAAGGTTATTCTATAGCTATCCATAGGTTTCTGCACTAGTAGCACACAGTCTTAGCAAAACCAGGTATTCATAAGTAAGGTAATTTTCTTAACACACAGCACTTTAGCACACTATTGTGTTGAAATTTAAATTAATGTAGATTGTCAATGTGCTTGTTTTGTGGTTTCACCCCTTTTTGATGTCCTTTCATGCATCCAGTGTAACATTTGTGTAACTAGCTAGAAGTGCATGGCATCATACCTTGGCAACATCCAGACATTAGACTTGGTAATATGCCTGAAGGACATAGACTCCTATCCTGAAAACTCCTATTCCACAACATGCAAGTGAAAAAATGCAAAAAGACCTATTTGCAGTTCCTCAATCATACAATAGTCAGGGTCTAAATTCAAGCTAAAAGGATACTTATTCTAGAGGAAGACAGGCACTGGATTTGTTTACACAAATTCTGGAAGACAAAAACACTGAAATTAGTATGATGGCACAGCAATCCTAAGGTTTCTTCCAAGCACTAGCATAGACCTCTAATAGTAGATATCGTTCTACTTGATTATGCAACCTGAGACCACTTTTAAATATAATGATGCCTACTTTTATGAAGCAAAAATCATGAGACAACTTTTTTTTAAAATAAAAGTAATTAAACCAGTGGTTTTCATCCATTCCCTCCTATAAAGCAGTCAGGTGCATTTTTGTTCCTTGTGTTTTTTCAAAAGACAAACTTTCATTGAGTCTTCTAAAAAAGAAAAAAATAGCAAAGTTGTTTTATAAAAAAATCAGTGCTAATTAATCACTGCCTTTGTCTAATAATTTGACAGATTCATTGGGAGAAATAATAAATTCATGCATGTTTTTGTCTTTGTTAATGTCAGAGAAAAAAATAAACTTGAACATTTATCAACTTCTATATACCAATCCAAATCTCACTGCATTTCTCATTTATTCCCCTTGGAAGCTAGAAAGAAATGATACATGGAGACTGTTCTGATCAATTGTGCATTTGAAAAATAAAGTTGCTAGTCTGTATCAAAATGAAGACTTCTAGGAGTATTGTAACAAATTTGTCTTTAGGGAGCTCTTATACTTTCTAAGCATAACCACAATAGCTGAAAGTTATTAATACATACCTACTTTTTTTTTTTTTTTTTTTTTTTTTTTCCCCTGTGTTAAAGGATCATGGTCAAATGGTGTTCCATTTTTCTGGGTTTCAGAAATGGTGAAACTTTTAAAATTGAAAACCCTACCATCTTTCAGTCCCTAGGCAAATGTCTTACCACTTCTTACTTTGCCAAAACAATGAGAATGACATTATGATTTGAAGAACATACTGCAGTAACTTCCCAGACAAAGCAGATGTTTACCTCAGTAGAGTTGCATCTGAACTGCTACTTTGAAATAATTTGAAATTAAGGATTCCTTTAGATTCAATGTGTAAGAGGGCAACTCTCAAAGAACAGGCATTTTATGGTAGTGAAATCCTACCCATTTTTAAGAAATAAACTGTATCAGGATGGATTCTGTGGCACAGACATCTCTCAGGATCAAAGTATAAATGGAAAGAAGACGCACTTTTGTGTGGAAGGACTCCAGCAGGCATTCGTGTTTGCACAAATCCTTTTCTTTTGGAGAAGGTGGTGGGAGGTCTCCATCTCTCTCAAGCTGGAGGCATAAAATCTTTTATATTGACAGAGGTACCTTTGAAGAAGATCCACTGGCTGGCTGAAAGGCCTGGCATGGCTACAGACACAGACAGCTGCAGGTGGCACAGGAGAGCAGTTATTTGAAAATATCAGCATGCCTCAATACACTGAAAATATTGTAAAGTTTCTCACCTAAATATTTATAATTGAGTTCCAGTATTTTCAAGCTCACTACATAAAGTGCATGAGAGAAGAAACACTCAGAATATTTTTGGATTCACCCTGTGAAATATATTTGAATATATTTAAGTTTTTAAACTTGTACTAAACTGTATACAGAGAGTGAAAATATACTGGGGAGAAAACTGTTTTTTATGTTTAGCTCTGAAGGTAGGTAGGAAATGTTTTGGAGTTGTGCTCTTCTCTCAGCTTAAACAAATGCATTTGTATTAAGTTCTGGTTATTAAACTTCCGAGACATACTTGTGAAGTGCTATAAAGTACCAGCTGAGTCACAGAGCTTACCCTAAGAAAGATCCTTTCTTCTTTTTCTTATTTCCTTTGGAAAAGGTATAACTGATTTTCTCCTTTTTAGTGCAGCATTGCCATCCAGGCAAATGGCAGAAAAGCTTCTGAAAGATAAGCAAGTTTCATTTTATCTCCTTTGGACTTTCTAACAATGAGATGCTCTGTAGAGTAGCCTCAAAAGCTCATTCACAGGACTTTTTTTTCAAAGTTTTATTTTAAAAGAGGCATTTTTTCCTTCTTCTTGACATGCTGTTAAAAAGATATACTGGGCATGTGGAAGAAAGTTACAATTCCTAAAAATTAATATATCAGCATTTATGTATATAAATGTCATAACTGAAATATTAAACACATAAATGAGAAGTAAAATATTGAAATGGGTGATAATGCTGCCTTGAAAATTCCCATAATATATACAATAATTGCACTTAATACAGCCTAGGGTCAAGCTGGTCTTGCAGAAACAGAGGTCAATTCAGGCTGGATGTATTCTTGAAGAACAGCATGAGGTATGTTGTAGATTAAAAAAATCCTTTCTGTTAAGTGTAGTTAAACCCTGAATCAGATTATATGAAGTGTTTGTCATAATTCTCCAGTGAAGGTGATTCAAGAAGAGGTTAAGTATCTCTTAGAGATGATATATACCTCTGAGCAGGAGGATGGGCTAGATGACCTCTTTCACATCCTTGCAACCTTACATTTCTATTGTAATCACGACAAATCCATTTTCTCCTGCTTAAACCTTCTCCCCCACCTGGATTAACAGATTTCATTTGAACTTCATAGCTGTTATAATTTTAGCAACAAGTTTAATGCTGTGTGTTAAACCACCGCCCAAATGATTTACCTGGTAGCTTGAGCATGCAGCTAAGGAATATAAAGAAAGAATCTCTGCTTTTCAATATGCTGGCAGAAGAGGAGGAGGGTTTTTTTTCCTATGTAATTATATACAAAACCATCTAAGTGCCCTTCAATGGCATTAAAATGAACTTACTTAGTAATTACTGAGGTTAGAGTTACTAGCATTTTTCATTTCTAATTCTGAGGTTATAACCTCCTCTAAGAAAACCAGAAAAAACTAGGCTAACTCAGACAATTCCAGATATGCAATACATGGACACTTATATCAGAAATTTCCCAGCTGTTTTCTTTGCTCGGATGTCAACAGCCGTCAATACAAAGCAAACAAAAAAGTAACAACACCTAGTTATGATGAGAATCAATCTCCATCCTGTAACTTTTCTGTCTTCATAACTTACAAGTTTTTTATATTAATCTCCTTCTGAAACAAAAAGAAGTTTAGATAAACATGTGATTTTTACACAAGTTATTCATCCTTAGAGTAAAATAAATTAGTGAAATAATCCAACATATTGAGAAACTCTGAAATAGGGGACATAGAGGTTTCCATTCTACAGGTTATAATCTACCCATGAAGTTGCCATAGATTTTAAAGAATTTTTAACTTTCCCACCTCAGCTGTGATTTCTTATTTTAACTTAAATCTTTGAAGATTTTGATTTCATAGGCCTTATGGAGACAAGGGTGAGTACTAAGCATTCTACAAATGAGGTATTGTAGTTAGAGACTTAATTTATGTGCACCAGAGATAAAAGATCATCTCATAACCTCATTCTGTGACTATCTTATAGATTGTCACATATTTATTAAGCCAGATTTCCATGATTTCCTCGTGTTCACCAAAAGAGGCAAACAGATTTACTCATGGGACTTGGCAGACCCATGGTGAACAATGTACAGATTTTTTTGCATGAAGATTTACTGTGTTCACAGAAATCTCTTTAATTTGTCATAATCCTTGACAGTGACCTATCACTACACATGTAAGCATAAAGTATTCACATCAGAATAACGGAAAAGAGAAAACTTGCGTCACTGCAAAATACCTGCCAATGTGGAAGACTGATTTGAATAAGTACAAAATGGCATATTGAAGCAAGTTGGGTCAAGAAGATGGCTCAGTAAAACCTTCTCCAGGAAGCTGCTAGGTAGATAAATCTAAAATATTGTTGCTGTGTAGAAAAAGAGTTCTCCCTAGGCCTGCCTAAAATGTTTTTAATACGTTA
Source organism: Tachycineta bicolor (assembly GCA_025960845.1). Classification (NCBI taxonomy): domain Eukaryota; kingdom Metazoa; phylum Chordata; class Aves; order Passeriformes; family Hirundinidae; genus Tachycineta; species Tachycineta bicolor. The sequence continues at coordinate 6,388,638 of JANEHK010000031.1, read as the reverse complement.
TTGGGATTAAGACACTTTCTATAGGTTGATTTTTCCTTTAGACTAATGACACACAGATACCCTAACTGGTGTTAGAACAACAGGAATATGCAGAGTTATATCCCCCCCAAATAAGACCATCAACATTCAGGTGACCTCCCTGAACACAAACATAAGACCATTAACTCTACTGCTATCTCTGTTGTCCTATTTCTGCTACAAAATCTTGTCTTTCCAACATAAACTTATATGTAAGAAAACAAAGCTAATTACTGAATTTTTTTTGTGGTCCGGGTTTGATTCTTGTATCCCAGGAAACCAGAGGCATGAGAAGTCCTCCAATCGAAATGCACAGAGTAAGAGAAAACTACAAATACATGCAGAAGGCTAGCATTTCACATATTCCGTTTTATAGGGGTTTGCTCCAAGGACTGAACAACCATAGGAATTCATCTAACAGTTTATCAATGTGTCTTTTGGTGTGAAATTGGTGTTACATGTGAAGCTGTATGTTAAAGATCAGTCAGCCTAGTGGCAATGTAACCTATTTTTGCTGCACAATCAATAAATATGGTATAGTGTTAATATCATTATTATTATGTACAGTACAGTATTATTTGCTGAGGTAAATATTTGCAGATCATAGTCTAGTGCTTAACTAAGGAATCTCACTAGTCCAAGTGGACATAGTACCTGTGTTGGCTCAAGCATGTGATTTATTACCTGAGAGTTTTTCTACCTTTTATCTATTCTTTTGCCATTTACAAAGCTCAGCAGTTTGCACTGAGTAATATTATATCACTTAGGTAAGATAAGATCCTTCCTTCCTCCATCAATATTTCAAAGATTTCTCTGGAAAATATATTTCTGTTGGATTGCAATTTCTGACATTCTTTCCTAGCCCCTTTATGGATGTAAATATTCAGCTTGATTTTCATCTGAGCTTTTTCTTTGTTGCTTTCATTTTTTCTCTCTGCTTCTAGAGTACATCAACAGGAATGCATTTCCAAATGATAGCACTTTTCTGCAGAAGATGTAGATTTCAACCAGATAGAAAAGTAATGTGGTTTCTCCCTTGTAAGAAACTCTCTGGTCTTGCCCCAAGATATATATGATCCTATGACTTGTTGCTCCCCAGCTTTTAGATCTGTATTTAATATTTTTATAAGATCATATCTATCCAAAGTAAAGTACAAACATTTATCAACCCTTACAAAGTTGTTGGTATTGGACAGGAGGATGAATGTTCTATGGAATACCAATAATAAAATTATTATTAAAGATTAATGATATGCTTCTAACAGATGAAAATATATGATCAGAAATTCAGCACACATGAATTCTCATATGTACTCATTCCTTCTTGTCTGTCACCTTACAAGGCCCTTGGAGTGTGACGTGCATCAGGCTCACCCTCATTGTGAAATATCCTGAAAAACCCTGTCCAGAAGTCAACCCAATCCTTTTCTGCGGTGCCCACCAGGAGCAACTCTGCATATTCATTGTAGCCTCCTTATAGTCTGTAATTATTCCACATGCATTTAGAGCCTTCTCTTTTCCCTGAAAAACTTTAACTGAGATATGGCAACCTGTCCTTTTAATAGCTTGCTATATCACCTTATCACCTCTTCAGGCAATTTTGCCTTAATTAAGGTAATACAGTCACTTACCAATCATGCATTATCCAGGGACCCCACTGGGGTGACTACTGTGCACAGTGGGCATGCTGCTGTGGGCCAACTCAGAGTTTTCCACCTCAGTTGCAGAGCTCCCCTTTCCAGTCCTTGCCAGATGGCTTTGAATTCTGGGATTCAAAGCTGCAGGGAGCTGCAGCACTGTGTATCTCCTCTCTTCGTAGAATCATACAATATTTGAGTTGTGAGGGACCTTTAAAGGTCAGCTAGTCCCTTCAATGAGCAGGGAGGTCTTCAGTTAGATCAGGTTGCTCAGAGTCTGGTCCAGCCTGAACTTGAATAAGCCCCAAGGAGAGAGTATCTCACCTGCCTGAGAATCCTGTTCCAGTGTTTCACAACCCTCATTGTAAAATAATCCCTCTTTATATCTAGTCTGAATCTGCCCTTTTTAAGTATTGGGACAGTAAGATCTCCCAAGAACCTTCTATTCTTGAGGCTGAACAACCCCAGGTTTCTCAGATTTTCTTCATAGGAGATGTGCTCCATCCTTCTTGTCATCCTCATAGCCCTCCTCTGTAACTACTGCAGCAGGTCCATGTCCTTCCTGTGCTGGGAGCCCAGAGCTGATGCAGCTCTGCAGGTGGGGTCTCAGCAGAGCAGAGGGGCAGAATCCCCTCCCTCCCCTGCTGCCCACAGGGCTCTGGGTGCAGCCCAGGACACGTTTGGCTCTCTGGGCTGGGAGTGCCGTGGCTGGGTCATGTCCAGCCTCTCACCCTGCAGCACCCCCAGGTCCTTCTGGGCAGGGCTGCTCTGGGTCTGTTCATCCCCAGCCTGTGCTGATACTGGAGGTTGTCCCAACCCATGTGCAGTACCTTGCTCTTGATCTTACTGGTCCTCATGAGGTCCACATGGCTCCACTTCTCGAGCTCTTCCAAGTCACTCTGAATGGCATTGTGTTACATTTTTCTGTGATGTAGCTCCAGCTATTCCCCAGACTTGAAAATCCTGGTAATGATTGTAAAAATCTGCTGAAATAAATGTAATAAGTACTTTTCTGAAACTCCAATGTCATAATGTTCTGCAGTAATTTCATTTTTAAAGACCAGAGCAATGATTAATATTTCCTGTGATTTCAGATTTTTTCCATCTCAAACCTAGGCTACTCAAAGTGAAAATCATTTTTATTACCTTCAGTTAGGCCACCATCGAGATGCTTTTTTGGAATGGGAGTCTTCTTGGTTAATCACTAACATGATGATGAAAGTGATACATCAGCCACATATCGCACTCAAAACGGAGATGTCTAGTCCCCAGGATCAATAAAAATTTGAAGTCTGATTTCCTGTATTACTGCATATTTCTGAAACACCCTAAATTGGTTCCTAAAAGATGCATGTGGAGAAATTAATTTCTAATATTTCTCATAGATACTCTTGAATTAGACTGGAAATTGCTCACAATATAACTAACTGTGCATAGAAAGCAATGCCAGATTTACAGCTGTATGGGGAATTTTTCTGATAATAATTTTGAAACTGGGTCACTTTTATGCAAAGTGCTAAATATTTAAATTCAAACTTAATCCTTGAAGTGTGCTAATTCTGTCTTTTCAAGAATTTGATAACACTTGCAAGGCAAACTCTAAGGACTATTAAAGCTAAAAACTACCCAGTATAGAGTTACACTCAGTGCATACCAAAAGTTTCCTATTTGAAATCAATGGTGGATTCCATGCATAAGGAGAGATTAAAGATGAATTGGTGCTGTTCTTCTGTTGCCCAGGTTAAAACAGTAATATATTCACAAATAAGCATAATATTTTTTACTTTGAAAGGAATTGTTTAGATTGGTTAGATTAAATTTGACTCCAGGGTACTATGAAGTCTGAAATCATAGTAATTGAGAACAATTTATTTCTTGTGTTACACACCATTTTTCTATTATTATAAAGCAAGAATCATGTGAAGAAGGTGATGGGCTAGAAGACAAAGAAAAATAATTCTTTTTTAAAGACAGGGTACAGCAGAACTAGGGTCCTTGTTCATACAATCTATGATATTAATTTTGTTTTAGTAGAGAGGTGATAGAGCGATGACTTTACTATAATAGGCATAAATAGATGAAATATGTAGAAGAGTTTACAGAATATGTTTCCAAACAGTTTAATGAACTAAATAAAAATTCAGCATCTTCAAAAATTATGTATCTTTAATATTATAACAGTTTAAAATATTTCAATTTCCATATACTGGATTGACCAAAGTGATAACATTTACCATGGCAATGATAAATTTTGACAAAATGCCACTCTTAACAGTGAATGCCGTTTCTCCTTTCACTTGGCAAAAATGTTTGGCACCAGTGTAACTTAGGAAGACATGGCATCTCCCAAGAGATGATTCAGAGAACCTTAAGACAATCCACTTACTAGTTAACATTTTAGAAAAGGATTTGAGAGGTTTATTCCTTTTATAAGAAAATGTTGAACTTTAAAGCTGAAAAGTGGGGTATGATCTTGGATACATGAAAAGAAATCCTCTTGTAGATGGGGAAGGAACTGTCATTGCCTTGTAGCTTAAAGTTATTCTGAACATTCTTGTGCCCTAGATTTTTTCTCGACACTCAGAACATGTTTTGAGATTCAAGTTGTTCTTTCTGATAATCAGAAATAATGAATGTATCTGCAGTAACTTTATATAATGCAATTCTATGAGTTTCAACAGTACATTGGCACTCTAAACACTAAAACTATTAAAAGGCATAGGAAAAATACCATGAAAGGTACAGACAAAGATTCCTTTCTTCCCTTTGTGTTTTGTCTGATAACTGGCTACTCAGGCTTAGTTTTGTTTATTTCCCTACGGGAAAGGTATGTGTATATAAAGCATAATTATTGGTACCTGGAAATTACTCATTGCTATAAGAATCTCTGTGGGACTTGTTTCAGCAGTGACACCTAGAATCATGTGCTATTTCATCTACTTCTATGAAAGTTGTCATTCAGCTCAGGGTGGCATGGTGCGTGGGGAGCCTTCTGGGCTGGGTGGTTATGCCAGCAGTGTTTCCAGCAGGCATGCTGGAGAACATCCTGGTGAGCACCGGGGAGAGCAAACCCTGATACTTCGGGGTTTAGCAGTGAACCCAGCTCACAGCCAGCCTCTCTGAGACAGAGCAACTGTGTTTGGACATCTCCCCCGCTGTAGGGCAAGAATGTTCTCAAGGCAAGCTGATTCATGGAGCCACTTACTGAGAAAGTCCCTCAGGACATCCACATTTTTGTGATGCTATGGGGCTTATGTTATAAAAAAATGGTCATGGTACCAGAAAAGGTGTATTGACTTTTAATCCTTGCAAACCAGCACTAATTAGCCTGTCCACTTTGTGTATAAATTATTAATTTATATATAAAAATATGTTTTATATTATATATTATAAATATATATTTTACAGGCCTTTATGGTCACTAGTACCTAAGGTCTATACCACTTATTTATGGATCTTATTTTTTAAATGTTTTGTAAAAATACAAACTTGACCAACACATTACACATATAAAATGCAATCGTGTGTGTTTGCAACTGTCACAACTCACCAGATACAAGTCAAGTGCCAGTCCCTCCTTTTTCAACAAATGTGCATAAAAATATATAATATATTAAGCATTTTTTTTGTTTAACACAGGATGTGATTCTTTACCCAAGTGACAATTACATCACAATAATAAATGAATTGCATAGAAGTGTTCATTAAAAGAAAAGGTAATCTCATCCTAAATTCCTTTTTTTCCTGACCTTTGACAGATTTGGAGCAAGTCTGTGGAGTATGCATACCATTAACATTTTAGGAAAGCTTTTGATGTTTTGTGGTGTTGGGAGCTTTCTTACTGCTTTGTGAACAGCCTAATGATACTAAGATATGCAGTATTCTAACAGCCCTGGACATAGGTCATGGGTCTTTATATCATCATGGTGACTGCAGAGAGGGCGTGTCACATCCTTGATGATTATTTTGCAGGTACACCTTTAGCATAAATACAATTCTACTCTGGCCAAAGTAGATATCTAATTGTCTTCTCTGAGGAATGAATTGATGCCAGCTGTAGGGACTGTCAATATTACCTAAATCAAGCACAGCATTAAGATTATTCTTTGCTAAAGAGACATTCAAGGAAGCTGTGTTGGTTTCAGAAATTCTAAAATTGCAGGTTTGTGTTCTGTTCTCATCAGTCCAAATCCTAATCTGTTGTGTTGGTAGTTTAACACTGTCAACATTACCTGTGTAACAAAGTAGAGAATCTGACACAAAATCCATTGTATTGTTAGGGTCTGTTGAAGGTCTGGTCTACTGTATGTGAAAGGAGAGTTGGACAGATGTTTGTGTCTAATATTAAGTATTTCAAGTTCGGCACTCAAACCACTATACAGGTTTTGAGATGAATTGGTCTGTGTAAAAGACTAAATGGTGCAACTTTGGTAAGAGAAACAAGAGGATTAATCAAAAGTTGTTGGAATAAGGAATCAGAAGCTGCAGAAACTGTTTGGATATCTTCTAGCATTTCTGTAGACAGGATTTCTGCAGTTTGTTGTCTCCAGAAAGCTACAACCCAAAAAAGTCATTGTTGAAGTCTGATGCCTTTTTTTATGGTGAACCACAAAAAGCCTCTTTGATGTTTACAGTGGGAATCAAGATCAGAGTTGATCAGACAGCTGCTGACAAGGTCCCCTGAAAATACAGCACAATGATGTCACTATAGTCAAGAGGGTATTTTTGCTTCTGTTAGAATGAATCTATTTTGTTTTGCACAATATAGGGGAACAAATCTATCAAGTGGAGCCTGGAAAGTTCCATTTCCTGCTTTGTGCCCTTGGTTAGATATCCTATGATAACAAATAACAATATTTGTGAATAAATAACCATCTCCCTAATATACCATTAATGTGCTTTTCAGGAATTATATCTTTTTGAAGTGTAATAAAGATTTTTCTGAGAAGCTTGCTTTGCTTAGAGTAAATGAGGAAAATTAAACAAGGCGCCTATAAAAGCAGCAGGAGTTTGAAAGTTTCCCCATCTCTTCTTTCCTAAAGCTCTGCAGATAATTGCTCAGTGGACACAATTTCATAACAAATGAACAAAATACCCAAAACAAGTATCAACAAATGTAACAAAACAATCACTGATTTACTTGGACTCTCCTGTGTTACAATTACTAGTCAAAATTCATTCTTTTTGTAGGATATTAAGAAAACCATAACATTTACCCTTGTCAGAGCTAATCAGGAGTTACATGATGTCAGTCCCTAGATTTTGTAATATCCAGGGATAATTTCCTGGAAAAAGATGGACTTGCTGCAAAATTCTGGAGCCTTTTAGGGCAAGAGTGTTCTCTTTAGACCATGGCACGAATCCATGAAATAAATGGTAGAGGCCATGGGGTTATTCCAATGCGTTTTCATACAAGTGAAACTGTAGTGAAGGGACTACAGTTTCACTACAAGTTTCCCTGTTGTGAAAGAAGCTATAGTGACAGATTAATGTCAGGAATGTATCACTTTTGATAATTACTTCATTTTTTGAAAAATGTTACTTTATCTCTTTCAACTTTGAAAAACATCATTTGTCATTCACAAATTCCAGTTATAAAACCTTCAAACCTTATGCACAGAAGAAATAGGACCACACTGTAGCTGCTGAAATACTGTTGGGGCAGGAAAGAAGGTGATTTAACTTCTGGGTGCATGAAGTATACAATTGGCCCTGGTTGTGCAGATGGATTTTTGCCATAACTTTTCTGTTTTGCATGGACTCAGTTAGAGTACCTAAACCTGGCAGATAATTTTAGGCCAAGAATTACAAAAATATGCTTGTGATCTCATATCTCAGTGGATTTTTTTTTTTTTTTTCACTAAAAAATCTTTAATTAAAGAGCCTTTATTTTCTGCAGTGATTGTGACTTTTTTTATTTGTTTCATTTTTTTCTCTCAGTAGTCTGTAGTATTCCTGAAGTTTTGTAGGAATGAAGCTTGACAGTACTTGTTTAAATATAGCCATATAAACATGTAAGTCAGCCTGTTGAAATGACGCTATTTCTTTTGAATTCTTGATAAAAACTTTGTCACAGAATAGAGCTATAGAAAGTGTTTTGGCAGCTGCAGCAGTAACATTTGAAGCACCATCATAATTAGTGTTATCTACAGCTTATTTACTATTTAGATTCACTGAAATTTGCTGCCAAATTAATAGCTTTTGCTCTCTTGGGACTTTTAAAATAACGTGGTCCAGCACACAATTTTATTTCCAGCTTGCCTCCATTCTTTTTTTGTTTTTTAATGTATTTAATGAGGCTGATTATTTGCCTATGTCTTTCAGGCACACTTTTTTTTTTTTTTTTTTTTTTTTTAATGAGAAATGGGGACCGATTTGGGATTAATATGGAAAAAAATTTACAGTCATGAGTAAATATAAGGGAATGAAGAAGAAATCTATGGTGTTTAATCTATTTGAGTACTATGTTACTATTGCCTCTCTTAGACTGACCTGTTACCTCATAGCTGATGCAATCTGCTAGAAGGAGACATTAATGAAGCAGGAAACATAATTTATTACCACAGGCATAGTCATAATATTTTTTTGGAAATGAAGATTTAATTTTTGAAGGGGAGGTAGAGCATTGCAATACCTTTTTGGCAAATGCCAAAAAATGCAACTGCTGTTTTGTAACAAAAGGTCTCCAAAACTGTTGCTGGCAGACTGGATTTGCAGTAGAGAGAGGATTAAGCTATCAGTTTACCAACTTACTTTTTAATCCTATGTGGTTAAAAGATTGAATTTGTTCCTTCCCAGTTCATTGCTGCATTTTCCTTCTGTTGGTAGTAACAGTATAAGTATGCTGCATGGTTCTGTGCTTTGATTGGGAGAGAACAAGTCATTAAAATGTTGGTGTTCAGCTTCCCTATTCCAGTTTCATCCCTAGCCAGAAGAGGTGAAGTCCTAGCAACTGAGAACCAGCACTAGGTGCTGAATCACTTGTCTGTCATTCAGCACTCACTGTATTTAAAGAAGTGTTCTCCCTTAACTGAAATGACCTTTGGGTTGGGTATCCAGGGAGGAAAGTTTTACCTGCTGGATTATGCCTTCTTATGAGGGTCCAAACCAGCCACTGGAAATGGCAGGACAGCACTGTCTATTAGTGTATCTCTCTTCTTCCTAACGACGAAAAATTTGGGCCATACCTTGGTTCCTGCTGGTCTGCACTGGAGTTCAGCAGCTGTAGGATGGGTCACATCCATTTGCCTTGAATTGCCGTGAGGAGTTGAGTGAGAAGGATGTTCCCCTACATTAAACTCTGCAGAGCTGATTCCATGTGAAAAGCCATAGTGAGATCTGCTGTTATTGTGCATATTATAAATTGTCACACTGTAAAATATAAGTCTTGTGGACCCAGTGACTGGAATCAGTCTCCTTTTAGTCCTTTGTACTGATATCAAACTTTGGTCTCACTGGTGTGTTGTGGAATACCACTTCAGAGATAGTACATTTTAAAAAAGTGCATTGCAGATCCTGGTAGGTTTTCAGATTTTTTTAATGCCCTGAGTGGAATACTTTTGAAATTCTCTGAAATTTTCTCATGGAGGCTTCTTTCATTCTGAGTTTTGATAACATATGTCTGTAGAGTGCTTAGGGATTTCTTCTTGCGATTTGGTAGTAGAAAGAAAGGAATTCTCAATTTTTTTTCCCCTAACAAATCCATTTTTTATGCCATTCACAGAGTGCCATGTCAGAGTGCTAGAGCATTTAAAACAAGGTTAAAAACCTGAGAATCTGTGAAATCCTTTCCTTTCAGTGTGCTTTGCTTGATGTCACCAAACTGCACATGGGTCTTGGCATATCCCAGATGATAGAAAGCTGGTGTGGAGATGCTGGGCACAGACCAATGATGGATAGCTGCATTTCAGAAGAGTTTTGTTTCTTGTGCCCTACACATGGCAGGGCACAGTAGGAGTCAGCAGCTTCACAGGGCCATGTTCATGGGAATTTCCCAGACAGGACTTCACAGACAGAGTTGTCTCACTCCTGACACATTAAGGGTATAGGAATTCAGTAGGAAATAAACCTCCTTGTGTTCCAGCTGGTCTTCAGATGTTGGAAGAGCTGGGTGTGGCTGGGCTAAATTTCTGATTATAGGCAGTTTAGCAATGTAAGTCTGGTTAAGCATAAAAGAAAAAATTGCACAGCACAGAAGCACAAATAATCAAATTTACTAATTTAGTACTACAGATATGATCACATTCAATATGGATTTGCACAATCCAGATTCATGAATAGTGTGGTTTATTAAAGCAACAAGAAAGCAGGAAACATTCAGGATTGCAGGTGATACATGGTGATACACTAATTAAAGAGTGTTAACTTGTGGCACAACAGAAAGTACAGTGAAGGAGATTTGTTAGCACTATAAGTATGTATGCACAAATGGATCTTCATAAACACAGAAGCAAAAAGTTCACCTAAAATTCTTCAGGAGTGGATGGAGATACAGCCTGTTGACAGAACCCAAGCAGGCAGAGATATTTTCCTCCTCCAGAGGTGTTTTCTCCCTGCAACACATTCTGTTCTCTCCTTTTACACCATAGATTCTGGCCTGTCCCATGGGAATGGAACAACTATGTTATACGTGGGGGTTGGAGGTATACAATGTGCGTGCTTTACATGCCCCACATTCTCCCTCAGTTGCATCCTGAGGGTTATATAAATTAATATCTAAATGGGGATCAATGAGTGTTGTACTTCCCCATGAGACTAGATGACGGCCGATGGCAAAAGTAAAAGAGTCTGCTCTTTTTCACTGGGTGGGATATTACAGCTTTTATTCTCAAGTGCTGCCCTGCTTGGCTAGGGCCCTTCCCGATGGCTCGCCGGCGCCAGACAGAGCTCACCACTCCCTGTCGGGGCCTTTTCCCCAGGGGGCAGGGCCCAGAGGCAGGGACAAGACACCACCCAATAAGGGAGAAGGGGCAGTGGAAGAGAGTTAGGTTACCTTTCAGTGTGGGGGGTGGCACTGCTGGGCAAGGACAGACCACGTGATACATAGAAAAAACATTGCAAATCCGATGAAATATAAACCAAATTAATGCATTGCAACAAATGAGCATCTCAGTTGCTCGCAGTCAGGATTTATAGGTGACAAAAAAAGTAGAACAAGCACTTTGGTCCTACTCCATATTCTGAACCGACAATAAAGGCTATCTCATCAGAAGGTCATTGCACCTATCGTTTTCTTCTTAATGAACTAGACTTCCAACAAGGCTTGCTTTTCATGGTGGGGGGAATGTGGGCATTGATTGGTGCAGAGGGTCATGTGAAATAACCTTGGGCTGTGAGACCTCCGCTGCAGTGCAGACATCATTCAGTGGATAGTCCTAGCTCAAGCCAGGTGCAAGATAAACAAGACATCCTGCTCATGTTTTCCCAATCAGTCTCATCAATTCTTCTCTGTACAGTTCTGACCCTTTATTACAATTTCACAGCCAAAGAGCTAGGCAGGATGAGGGGACAGACCTCTTCCTGGGCTTTTGGCATCTTCCTGGGGATGGGTTGGTATCCACAGGATGTTGTTGTGGCTTGATGTATATAAAGCAAATGCTTCACATGCATTTTGTGAAAGTAAAAAGACTCATATGAATTTTAACTCTGCTTCTTGCCCATTTTTACTAGACGTCACCATTACTGTCACAGGGAAAGGACCCAGAGACCTGACAGCAATACTTTTGTAGCTTTACTGAAAGTAAACTGCACCTTTTTGAAAAATAACTTACTCAAGGTCTTGTCTGTGACTTCAGAGATTCTGTTATAGACCATCAGGCCATGGACAAAGCAGACTATTCATTAATAAATCAAGTCTGTTCCCATTCCCTGTGACCATGTATCTCCTCCCAAGCCCCGCAGGAGTTCTACAGTTGGTGAGAATTCATTCCTGTTTTCTCAAAGGCTCTGAAGCCTTTCACCAACCTACAACTCTGTGAAATAGAGAAGTGATGCTTAAGGTGATAATAACAGAAAATATAAAAACTGATAATTCAAAAAACCAAGATGTGACTTCCATGTCACCAAGATGTGTGTTGTTTTTGCATAGCCTGATTTTGATAGTGGGAGGGTCACAGAGATGGCGTCTGTAAGAAGCTGCTAGAAGCTTCCACCATGTCCAGCAGAGCCAATCCTTGATGACTCTGAAGACGAGCATGATGCTAGAGGCTGGGCCAATTACAGGTGATGGTAATGCCTCTGTGATAACAGAATTAAGAAAAAAATCAAAGCAAAGTGGGGCATGTGCAGGTTTTTTCCCTAGCCAAAAAAGAGGAGGAGGTGAGAACATGGGAGGGAAACAACATGGAGACACCAAGGTCAGCGGAGAAGGAAGTGGGGGAGCTGCTCCAGGCACCAGAGCCGAGATTCTGCTGCAGGCTGTGGTGAGACCACGGTGCCACAGCTGTGCCCCTGCAGCCCATGGGAACCCATGGGTGTGGTGGTGCAGAACTGTTTTATTAGGTTTTTGTAAGAAGTTTATGTTATGGTTCATTTCACTGTATCCCCAATTCTGTATCCCTTGTGTGTTGTCTGTATAATAAGGTGTTTTGTGTCAATCATCCCACCCCTCACATGACTTGTAACATCCCCTCTGCCCCCTCTCGCTCTGGGGCAGCCTGCCTACCCCTCCCAGCCTGTGAAACCTCAGGGAGAGGGCTTCGGGTGATAGGGCCCCTGGGGGGAATTCTTTTCCTCTGGAGGTGGTTGATCCAAGGCTTGGGGGTGGGCACACCTTGTTACCCCCTGAATCCCCTCATTTGTTGTCTTGTTGTATCCTCCCTGGAACCCCTCCCCCGCTTATAAGGTGGAGGAGGGAGATTCAAAGTCTCTCAGCTCTCAGCGTCTCAGCTCAGCCTCTCAGCTCGGAGCTCAGCTCTCTGCTCCTGAGCTCTTCAGCTAATAAACATCTTTTAACCTGCTAAGCTGAGAGCCAGCCTTTTTTCTTCTACTGCCATTGCTGTTACAACACTATTGAGTCCAGCTGCCGAGAAGCCAACCCAGCAGGTGATACCCTGTGTGCCATCCGAACTGGGAACATCTGTGGCTGTGTTGACCAGAGCTAGCCAGGGGTCATCTCCCACCCGGAGCGGGGACAGAACCAGACGCAGACATGGGGGATGCAGGGATCCACCCAAACCCCATGGGAGGGAGCCCATGATGGAGTGGGTGGATGTCTGGAAGAGGCTGTGATCCAACAGGAGACCCAGTAGAGAGAGGGGGCCCGGCTTCCAGGCTGGAGCAGCCTGTCCTTGGAGGACTGCACCCACACCACAGCTGTTTTGGGTGGACGATCTGCCCATGGGAGGGACTCACACTGCAGCAGTTTTGGGAGGACTCCTGCTCATGACATAGAAGGTGCTGCTTGTGAGATCGGAACCACACTGGGGAAGTTCCCAGAGAAGAGTCTCCCTTGGGAGGGTCCCCGTGGTCTCACAGGGAAAAGATTCCTCTCCCTGAGCAGCTAAAGAAAACCTTGGGTGATGAACTGACCAAACCCCTGCGACTTGTCTCTCTATGCTGTAGGTGGGAAGGAGGGAGTGGTTGAGGGAAAAAAAGGTGTTTTTCAGGGCTTATTTTATTTCTCATTATCTTCCTCTGATTTTGTTAGTAATAAACTGTGCTAGTTTTGCATTGATTAACATTTTGTAAGCAGAGAAGAAGTTGTTAACAGCTTCCTCCGTGCCTGATAAAACCAATCAGTGGCTAGTTTGAATACTGACAACCTGTTAAGCCAATTAAAGAACTGAACACACCTCTGCGAACACACATGTTAAATATTGAACAAATGCTGGAAAAGCCTTTCTAGCTTCTGGCCTTCAAGGAGGTCAGCCTGGCCCAGGCCTGCGCCGAGCTCTCTGTGTGCTGACCCTTCCCAGCAGAGCCCACGGGTCCGTGCTGGCTGCGGGAATACACTGGCACCAGGAGCAATCATATAGCCAGGACTGCACGGCCAGGATCGGCACAACCGCAGCTCTCAGCACGACTCGCAATGGACTTTGTTTACTTAGCTGTTTTCTAGCCAGCTATGCTGTGGATGGAAGGACAGAAACAGCAGCAGTAGCTTTTCTTGGTTTTGGTGCTCCTCGTGAAGGAAAGCACTAAGTAAAGCCAGTGGCCAGCACGGCTCTGTGCAGTGTCGGCAGAGACCAGCAGCAAGGGACGCAGTGAGTGATCCTCTGTGGCAGAGTCTGGTTGAGATCAACCTTCCAGTGTTGGAGAACTCTACAAAAGACTGTTTCCATCAATAAAGCTTGGGAAGAGATGGACTTGCAAATACCATTTCTCTCCCAAATCAGAAAAAGGAAGGAGTGAAGACGTGGGGAGAACAACATGAGACACTGAGATCAGTAAAGAAGGAGTCAGATTCTAGATATGAGGATATTGAGGAGATGCTTTATTCTTAGGCTGAAATACTTTTAAGAAACTATGGTAAAGATGTGTTTTTGATATATCAGACTTTGGGGTGTTTTTCCCTGTAAATTCCTGTAATGCATTGGAGGGATGTACCATTCTGCCTTACAGTCATGAGCAGAGGCATCAGTGTTGCAGCAAACAAATGTTAAAGTAGCTGTAATTAAATCAGAAGCTTGAATAGAAAAGAGGGAGATGAGAGAAGTGAGAAATCTTGCACCGGGAATGAAAGGGGAAGACCTCTGTTCCCAGAGATGGATGAAAAGAACTTTTGTTTTTATTCTAAAACAACTCATCCTTAAAATAGCACCCCAATAAATTGGCATAGCCTGTGAAAGCAGCTTTAGGAAAACTGCAAAGCGTGGGAGGGACTTTTCACACCGCAAACAGATTTTCCTTTTCTGGGCAGCTAGTTTACTGTGACATTAATGCCATGGGAGAGTTTTCTTGTAAAAAGTCTCCATAGCATGGTAAGAGAGACTCTCTCTCTAGAAGAACTGATGAAAAAACTATTTTAGAAGTGATAAACTGACCTAAGTCTTTATACATATACAGGTTTTGTCTTTATACATTATCAGTGGGAAGAGGGGGAAGATTGTGGGAGGAGTAAAGGTGTTATGAAAGTTTTATTCTATTATTATTATTTTTTCTTTCCTTTCAGTTCTATTTAAATAAAGTTTCTTTATTTCTGTAACATTTAAGCCTGCTTTACTCTCCTATTATTTCTTATCTCACAACAGAAAAAGAATAAATAATTCTAGTGGGTATTCAACTCATCACATTAATTAGTGCTTTGGCTGGGAAATTGAAAAATTGGTGTTTACAGCCAGATTTGACCTGTAACTACCACATAAATTCACTTTGCACTACTAAGCTGAGCCTCTTTTACCCTTGGAATGTTTTCTCCTGGTCCTTATCTCAACTCATGAAGCCCTCATTAGTTTTTCTCTCTGCCCAGCTGTGGTAGGGAAGGGTGAGTGAGCAACTTTTGTGGGTGCCTGGCATTTGCTCAGTGTCAAAGCAGGACAAGCAGCAATGGCCTGATAGGGAACAAGCATCCAGGAGTGCACATGCACCTGAACCCATCGAGAGTGGTAACAAAACCTCATTGACTTGTAGCAAACTCATGAGGTTTTAAAACTCATATTTAGCAATTCAGCTGCAGAGTTAGTGGCAAAAAACAAGGTGTTTGTAGGCAACGCTGACTACCCAAGGGATGGGACAACAGCCCTGGCAGTGACCACAGAACAAAGGAGCGTTGAGCTGGATCCAGAGGCGCTGCACAATACACTGGTTGCGCTTGTACAATTAGCCCATCGTGACATGAGTCACGGGTAATAAAGAGCCGTCTGTAATCCCACACAGCAGCAGCACAGCATATGAGGAGCTGTGGCTCTGCAGGCAGAATTCCTTAAAGAAAAATAATTGGGTCACTTGACATGTGTTTGGTATCTGTGTGGCCAAGAAAATAACTCAGCCAAACATCTGGAAACAGCATGGGATTGGTAAAAACAGATGTGTGACTAACAGTAAAATCCTGCAAGCCCAGTTTCCTTTTCATTCCTTTCAGAAGAACCCATCATTTTCCCAATGCACTCACTGGTGCAGATAGACCCATATAAATTATTTTTCGTAATCAAACTAGTTTTTTTTAAATAAATGAAATGTTATGCTACTCTCACTGAGGGTAGTGAGGGCCAGATGTTTGTGGATTAATGTGAGCAAGAAGTTTATCAGAAAATATTAGCTCATCTTAGCAGGACTTCAGTCTCAGCCAGTGTATATTATCCTTTTATACATCTATGAGAATGCTTTTGTCTAGTTGCATGCTTTGTTCTTTCATGAATCCTTACGGAGACAGATGTCATTTTGGCTAGCTTGACAGAAAACCAACAGTTCCCTCCTCTCTGCCACTCCTGTGACAGTTCAGTGGGCTGCTGCAGGGTGACAGGCAGGAAGCCATTGAAAACAGAACAACAGAATTTCAGTTTCAAGTCCAGGAGACTGATGTCACTATCTTGAATCCCCCTGAGAGGTCTTGAGTATTGGTAGTTCTCCATAACTTGAAAGAGATTGGAAATCACTGATCTGAAGTATTTAAACTCAGCAAAATCAGAACCTGAGACTTTGTTTTCTTTCTAGGTCCATGTAGATGTAGCTTGGCTTGTTCAAGCTCATGGTCTCTCATGTAAAACTAGCTTGTGAAAGAGATCGTAATTCCTTCAGCACACTGTGTTTTCAGTGATGGCTGAAATATTTCAGGCTAATGAATTTTTGGACAATCCTACTTCTAGAAAATAACGGATTATATGACTAGGTTTGTCTTAATTCTCACAAAGAAACAATAATTTCATTGAACTGTTAATTTAGCCATCATCCCTGTTGTCATTTGCCATTGTTTTTCAAATCATTTTGGTGGGACCTGTAGAGGTGTCAGGAGTTATTACAGTTCAGTTTTTTAGTCATAGAAGAATGTAGAATGATTTTATGGGTCAGGACCTGGGAATTGCTTTAGAAAGGACAGGGACCTATCAGAGATTTAGCTGGAATATTGGCATCTGTTTTGATCACTGAAAATTGTTGGCTGTGACTTTGGGAAGTACCATATAAAACCCGTTGATTTCCTGCAGGCTGGCCCTTTTCCTTCTTTCCTTTGGCCAGAGAGAGACAGGTAACATTGAGCTGGGGCTGCTGCTTTCCCTCTTTGGGGGGAGCTGGCCTGAGGCCTGGCCGGATTCCATCGGCTCCCGGGTGAAGGGGGGAAGGAGAGGTTGCTGTTTTACAACACCTGCTTTATTCAGACCTCTCTGGAGCAGGGAGAGATCTCTGCTGGGCCCCTGATGGGAGCTATGGGCACCATTTAGGCTGAAGCCACCCCGATTTACATGGAGGGGTGGGTTGAGAAGGCATTTATGATCTTGCCTGGGTTTTTTTTGTGATTCCAGACTGCCTGAGTGCTCCAGTCTCTGATGTTTCTGTGAGTTCTTCCTCCCTCACCAGCTCGGCCTTGAACATCTAACACCATGAGCTACAGAAGGAGAGACAAAGACTCTGGGCAGATTTAACCCTTTCCTGGCAACATGAAGCTTCCAGAGTTTGGCCCTTCTCTGACAGAGTATGAAAGAGACAGAGTAAACATAAAGAAAAAACAGCATAATGTCAGTAAAATGAGAGTGAAAAGACTATTAGGACAGAGGGTTAAAGAGTTAGTTGTTCCATTCTTATTTGAGCCATAGAAATAAACTTTATATTTAAATTATTCCTTTAAATCATAGGAAAGATACGCATTTAAGGAGATGATTCTTTTAATTTGTGTGTGGATTTGAGCAAAGGTGTTTGTGATAGACTAAGTAATATTAATCCTATAAGATGCTTGAACAAAGATAAATATAAGAAACCTTCTGTGCCAGTAAAGAAGTAAAATGATATCTCTGATCCTTAAAATAAAGAATCCTTTAGAGCTATTCATCTTTAAAAACTGACACCCCGATATACAAAAGTCTAAAACCCATGACCCATAAGCAGCTTGAGAACCTGCTAATGGGAGGGGTTACAGAGGCAGGTTTCTCTGGGCAGCTGTTTTGTAACTGTTTAAAAATCCACAAAAGAACTGTTCTAGGTTATCAGTAAGATCCATGACTCTAAAAGAGACTTTTCTCCTAAAAAGATAATAAAAAACTATTGTCAAATGATGAGACTAACTAAAAATTACAAGTTTTTTCTCTTTATGTTGTTTTGTAAGAAAATGAACAGTTTATAAAGAGAAAGATGAGTGTTTTTAAAGTTTCATTCTATTTTGTTTTAGTTTATTTTCCAACTTTCTTTTTCCATTCTTTTACTGTGTATTAATAAAACTATTTATTAATTTTTTTAAGTTAAGCCTGCTTTGCTTTTCTCCTAGTCTCTCTCCCACAGTAAAAGAGTGTGTACTAAAACCAGAATTTAGTAAATGTAAAACCACTACAAGAGGTTACTGCTGGTACCTAAAAATCCTGAATTCACATGTCTGTTGATTCATGCAAAGATTTTTAAATAAACAAGGGAAGATCTTTCCATCAGAAAAACACTGGCCAAAAAAAAAAAAAAAAAAAAAAAAAAAAAAAAAAAAAGTAGTGTATTAGGCTTATCACACCCTTTGCAATTCTCAGCTAATCTAGTTTTAAAGGAATATGTTTAAATAAAAGGCACTTGAGGAAGTTAATTCCTAGTGATGTCCTGTGCTCAGTATCAAGAAAATGTCTGTAAGTCTGGACAGGTCAAACTAGAATTTTCACTGCTCAATCTTATCAGACAAGGATTAGAAAAGGATTTAGAAAGAAATGTTTACAATTAAGCAGGCAGTACATAAGCTTCCCAGATTGTTTCTGTCCCAGGCACACTCTACTCCCATCCCATGGTGAACAGAGACCATAGCAGCTCTGGGACAAGAAAGCCTGACCCTGGGATGTCTGTATTTTGTTGGAACTGGGGACATTTCCAAAATATATACATTCTGTATGAGATAAAGAGTAAAATAAAATTGCCCCCTAGAGTAAGATTTCTTCAAGTCATTCACTTCAAAAAAAAATATATACTATCCTGTTTTGATTTAAGCTGTTTAATAATATGTATCACATCCTTCAAATGTATTCTTTTGCTTTGAATAGAAGCATTAGTGCTTTAAATCCTAATGCTGCTGAAGAAAAATCATTTGTGAATTAGAGTGAATAGTACAATTGAGAGAGAAAGGAGCTATGTCACTAATGGGTACTTAAAAGCAACTCTACCATTTATAAAATGCCTCTCCTTGAAGAACCCATCATGTGACATGTTTTTTCTGGCTATGACAACAAATCACTCCTTTCTTTTCCTGTACTACGATGGCTTACAAGTAAAATGGCATGCACCCACTGCCATCCCTTCCAGCCTTACCCATTCTGTTATTCTATGATTTACAATGGTAGACCTTTGCAAGAGAAATAAATTATTTTCCTCCTGAACAAGAAAATAAAATCTGTATCCTCTTCTATATGAGGGCCAGAGGTCCATGTCTGAGCACTCAGAGCCCATGACAAGACTTCTTCAATGCTCAACTGTGTAATCACCCTCTTTGGTTTGGGAGATGCTCCTAGTGCTGTATGCAGAGCTACATTTAGAGGCCACAGTTTTAGTCAGATTCTTCAATGAACACGTCTTTATTTGCATCAAACTCCAGATTTAGTCCATTATCACTGATTTTTAAATGTCTGCACTGCAGTTCATCCAGTGTGAGCT
The DNA here is from genome assembly GCA_025960845.1 of Tachycineta bicolor. Classification (NCBI taxonomy): domain Eukaryota; kingdom Metazoa; phylum Chordata; class Aves; order Passeriformes; family Hirundinidae; genus Tachycineta; species Tachycineta bicolor. The sequence goes on along the minus strand of JANEHK010000031.1, from coordinate 6,369,280 downwards.
AGCTGACTGCCTCACTGTAGAAACCTGCCTTTTTAGACTTTTTTCCCTTTCCATATGCCCCTATACTGACCATGCTTCAGGGCCCAAAACATTATAATTATACAGAACAGTCTTCTCATAAGAGAGAAATTCTGGCACCCTTCCTGGTGAAGGAGGAGTTCCTTCAGCCATGTGTGTTTAGCTCTTGAAGGGTCAGCTGCTTGGCTGACTAGGACACCAGAAGACATTAGGAAAGCATGAAAGTATACGCTCGGAGATGAAGAGTTGAATCATCACTCCCCAGCTACAGGCCTTTTTCTGATGTGTTATGGGCATCTCTGACATCCAGGGCAGAGGGAACTGGCTGATGGCACACCATCAAGGAAGATGGGCCTTGCCCAACATCACTTCAATCCACTGTGCCTTGTTCCAACACCAGAAAAGTGAAATTTTGTGCCAGCTGCAGCTATTGTCATTTGAAATAGAATCCTGGTCTAGAGACTCCTCTGCTTGATTTTTCTGGACTTGAACAGAGATGAGACCTATCAACAACGTCTCAGGGTAATTTTTGTATGTCTTTGGCAGGTAAGTGCTATTGCCAGGCATCTTACTTTGGCAGGCAGAGCCATGAGAAACTGCAAACGGCAAGGGAAGGATCAGCAAACTCCAAAAGGCTAGAAACCTGTCTGTTTAAGTCCTTTGGGTTCTAACAAGGGACAAGAGTTGATTTGAAAAAAAAAAAAAAATGATTTTTTTATTCTTGGGAAAAAGAAGAGTCTCTGTTGGATCTTACTTGACCTATTAAAGGCAAGTTCACACTACTCATGTAAGTTCATGTTAGTGACTTCTTCTGCTGCAGCAGATAATATGTGACCTCTCCAATCCTGAAAACATACCATCTGTAACCTGGGCTCTGCATGGAAAAGCATAGGGTTTATTGACCTAGAAAATGTTTGTTTCCTGGCTTCCTAAGGGGATGTCATGATCATCTTCTGGCCTTATCTTGTTAATTCTTTGCCATGATGGCTTGTAATGGGCACATTACCTCAAAATGTCTTTATTTTTTTGTCTCTTGGTGTAGACCAAACATGGTCAGTTTTGTAATATTCTTGAAGGAATTAATAAATTCGTGCTGTCAGAAACATCTGTGACCTCAGGGCCCTCAAGACATTACTGGTGCCTTTTCCCTCCACTGTTAGTCTCACCTCCTGAAGGACTCCAGAGGCAGGATGTACAGGAGGAAAGCACACAGGTAACATGAAATATAGGAAAGAAGAGAAAAAGCTGGTGGATTTGTGAAACTCTTGCAGGGGAAGTGAAGCACTTCACTTGTAAGAGAGGAGACACAATATACTTTATTGATATAGCAAAGTTCAGCAGTTGATGTGCCTATGTTTTAACAAGATTTCACAGCAAGGTGCACTTGACTCTAGACAGCATGGTGGGCAGAGTAAGACAAAGCTGTCAGGGAGGCTCATTCGTGGAGCTGAGTTTCAGACAGGGCCCCTTTGCTTTCTAAACTTCTCAGAGAGGAGTTTAGGTAGGGCTGGATCCAATCCTAGCAGTGCAAACTTGGACAGCGGTTTATGTCTGAAGGATTACACGTATATAATCCTTTGTGTCACTCAGCTGAGAAGTCAAAGTTAATCACTTACTGAGAATGTGCTGCTGCAAGGAATCACTCACCCTCAAGGCATTACCTGGGCAGACATTCCTGCTCAGGAGGAGACCCTGGTGTGCAGCCCAGCGTCCTACAGGACAGCCCCTGGGCCCTGGGCTGCCCACAGTTTATGGCTTACAGCCACAGCTGCACAGCAGCAAGATGTGAGGGTCACTGGTCCAGACTTGGCTGTCAGGTTCCATCCGTTCCCCAAAATCCAGTGTAAACTGTGTGCAGCCATCACAGCCCCCACTGGTGATTATGGCTTCAGCTGGGGCTGGTGCTGGGGGGAGCACACCACCACACAGGTCAGGGAGAAGCATGGATTTTGAAAAAAGATGCACACAGGGCCTTGAGCAGACCCATTCAGAGGAACAACGTTAATGCCATGTAGGCTCAGAAATCATGCACTCTGCTGCTGTGCCCTGGAAATACAGCTAGTTCCAGGCATGGTCTTCGCTCACCTTCATAGAAGCTCTCATGGTTTTGAATTGGATTCATGAGAACCTGAGTATTCTGTCCTGATGACAGGGTTTCTCACCAGCCTCAGATAAACTATGTAGCACGTGACAGGGTGTGAAGATGCACACAGTGGTTGGGAGATGCTGACAGCAGGCAGACAGCCCCTGGCTCTGGTGTGTGCCTGGAGACATGCTCCATACCCACCTTGCAGCAGCTGGATGGGTTCTGGATGAGGGCTGGTGGCAGGTGAGCAGAAACACAAGGATGGACTGGCACTAATGTCACCCATCATGTAAGAATCCTCTTTGTGAGGAGGAAGGTATCTGGCCCAGGATAAAAGTAGACACTATGTCAAAATTCACCTGTATGTCTTACTTTTAACCTTATGGATGTATTTTCTTCTGGAATTTTAGTCTTTATTAGTATAATAACTATTTATCCTTAGTAAGAAAATACACTCAGATAAAACTGCTCCATTTCTATAATCACATATTACTTGCCAGTTCAAGCCTATCCTGCAAGTTCAAGCTTGACAAGTTAGGTATTTTTGTGTTTTTCAAAATTCTTCAGGAACTAGTTGCATAAACCCTTTGGTCATTTTCTCCCCAGTGAGTATATTCTAAGCCAAAGAGTTATAGGGCCAAAGTGACGTTGAATGATACCAATTAAACTCTAGATGTGACAACCTGTTGGAATTCTGGAAAGACAGATTTAAGATTTTAGTATATTGTAATACCACGTGAGTTGAGATGGAGGATTTTGGGTGTTGTCTAAGTCCCTCTTCTTCATCTTCTTCCTTATTCTTCATGGGTTTAGGTGGTTTTCTGTAACTGGGTGAAATATGTCCTCATTGTGGGCCTCATGTGGTCGTTGTTGGGTCAAGAGTATAAAAATATAGATGTCAACTCGTTATTGGTTGATTAGTGCTTAAATAACCTTGGAAAGAGTTAGAAGCACTCCATCTTACCTTGTTTCTCTAACTTGCTAGTTAGAGCTCAAGCCACATGAGACTAAATAGATAAGAAACCATAAACATCCAAGTCCAAACCCAAAATCTGCATTTCCCATATATTATTCATTCTGACCTAGGCGGAGAAAAAGAAACCAGAACTGTAACAACCTTTTCAAAAGTTTTGGTTCAAAGGTTCTCCAAGTTGTTTCCTCTTACAGGCAGGTACTTGCAATCAAAACTGAGTCTAGGGGATAAGACCTATTTTTGGTTATGGTGGTGCACAGCCTTTGCAAAACAGTGAAAACTGTGAGTGGAAATGGGTGTGTTTCAGGACCATTTCAATTGCTTTGTACTGCCCTGGTGTCAATGTAGATGTCAGACCTCTCTTGCTTCAGTTCTACACTTGGAAAGAGGTGGCCGTTGTTAAGTGTGTGCTTGCTTGTGATATCCTACACTGGAGCTGAGAGAAGTACTGATTTCAGCTCTCAAAACCTCTTCCGTATTTCTTTTAGGATAAGCTATTTCTCACCATTGAATTCAACATTTGAAAGGATAGATTTATAGACAGATCAAAGTATTTCTTTATTTATATCTCAAAAAAATATTACAGTGGAGACTTAAATATTTCGGTATCATACAATTTGCTGAGCCCAGTTAAGTAATTCAGGTTTCTTTTCTTGATATATGACATAATCATAAATGTCCTTATTAAACTAAATTTATTGAAGCCTGAAACATTATTTATGTGAATATATTTATATATTTATGCAAAATTAATCTCATTTTCAGAGGTTCATTTCTCAAATTTAGGAAATTTTCCTAAAATAAGTTAAAAATATATTTTAATGTTAATAATCTAAATGCTCGCAGGCATTACTATACTAAATCAGCTCTTTAACAGGCTGCAAATGCTTACTTTAGTGAAGGAATAGATTTCAGTCTCCATGTTGAAGGTCATGTGGAAGAAAAAAATAAGGATCAAATTCAATGCTGATTTGAGTATGTTTTCATTACATTTACCCTCACAGTATCTAAGCACATGATTTATACCACGTGGAACCTCATAAGGTTGTTTTTTTCCTTCTCTGCACAAACCAAAGTTTACCACCAACCTTAGGCAGAACCTGATATCATAGGAAAGCTGTGGTCTTCCCTGGGGAGCAAGACAATATAGGAAAATTGTTATTTACATGCACATAAAGGCAAATACTGACTGAAAAAGAGACAGGGAAGCGATCCTGCCTGTGCGCAGTGCAGGAGCTCGGCTGCTTGGCAGTGACTGTGTGCTGTGCCCACGTAAATCTCTGCCTGGTAGGGCAAAGTGCAGACAGTTTAAATTAAAGGACTCTGAGCAATGATTAAACAAAGGTGGAAGTCTAATTGTGTGGGTGTCTGATTGCGTGGGTGACTCAGCAAGTGGAAGCAGCCAAGGGCAGGGAGAGTGTGAGGAGGTCTAGGCACAATGAGCAGCTCATGAGCGTGGAGAGGGGTCCAGCCAGGCTGGATTAGCTTCCTCTGCACAGAGGACACTGAACTTTTTGTCCATGCTCAGCAATAATCCAAGTCAGATGCTTGGGGTCATAAAAACAGCATGGCAGACATTGGCATGGTGTGAAATATCTTTACAAAGCAGTCAGGATAGGAATCCAGGGGACAAAAATGCTGAAAAAGGAAAATGCTATTTCATATTATATGTATGAACCTCTTTGAGGTAAAAGTCTTTGTTTCCCTCTATCCAGCTCAAAGGATCCCAATTTAAAACAGACATCCACTGCACTGATGGGAGTAATGTGATAGTTAAGAAGCATTCAGTGTTTCCTGAGATGGGAACCTTTGTTGCTGCATTAGAGAGGTCTCAGATCTGGATGAGATATAAATACTCATTCTCCAAACCACACACCAGCTGCAGAGTGCCAAAGTGGTGAAGAAGGACCTATAAAAAGTGACTCTCTAACTGGCCAGTGCAGATTTTGTGGTAATCCAGATCCCCTCTCTGGAAATGGGTGAGATTATGGCATTCCTCTTACTGAGCTGCAAGAGCACTGCCATCACCAGGCTGCTACCCAGCAGGGCTAGTTACAGCAGGCTCTGCAACTGGCCATTGAGCTGAGCAGCCTCAGGAGGTTGAAATACTAGGAATTAATAATACCAATAAGAAAAAAGCCAAAACAAACAAACAAACAACAACAACAACAAAACAACAAAAAAGAAAAAACAAAAAAAACACCCACAAAACATCAATAACAAAAAACCCCAAACAAACAAACAACAACAGATACAAGTTAATCATCTTTTAAAATGTTAAAAATTATTTTTGCGTGAGGCTGAACAGGGTTTCACCTCATTCCAGAGGAAATACTTATCAGTATTCCTAATAAAAATATTCATACTTCTTTTTTCTTTCCCTCAAATTAAAAGGTCAAGACTAGATCTCTCTCTGCATCCTTTCTGAGGAACATTATCATATCATACTTCTTGGTAAGGATGCAGTAACTAGAAGTGTGTTGGTCACAGCCCCTTCAACAATTTTTGCCTACAAGATTTTTTCATTAGAACTCCTTCTATTTCTATATTATTCTTCATTAGCTATTGTAAATTAAAAGATTATGAATATGTATCTGTAGTAGTTCTAAGAACATCCAAGAGTCCTTTATATGCAGTCTGTTGATTAAATCAATGAGTGCTTATTTTGGTATGTTGTCTCTCTCTAGATCTTTTGGTGTTATATTTATCAGTTTGAGCCATTTTCTTTCATACTGCCAGCCTGTATGTGTGACTCTGAGAAGTCTAACAGCTTGTGAAGTGTCCTTTAAAAAAAATTAGGCAGGATCAACTGTTACATACTCCACCAGAAACTCAAGGATAAAATAAATTCACATTAGTACAGTAGATGTATCTAAAATGACCAGGTTTCCTCTGCTGCAGAAAATGGTGTAGTTAGTGCAGGTGATGGATGCTTCCATTTGTATACACTGAGAAAAACTATTTTCCATCACAGTTGAAACACCACATTCAGTGACGTCCTTAGGAATTTGGACAATAGTGATATTGTTAGGGTTTTTCTATATTTAAGATTTATTTTATATTAAAGGAGGACATGGCATTTTCAACTTACGGATTAGTGTTCCTGTCAGGTATTGCTGAATTGCTGAAAGATGAAAAGAGGAAAATATCCCACTTTATAGCTAGTTCCGTACACCAGAGGCCAAATCCATCATTTCCATACCATACTGTGCGGGTTTTGGCTGTGCTAGGGCTGACTTTCTTCACAATGTGTAGTATATGACTATGTTCTGGATTTGTTCTTGTGATTTGACCCTGACAGGGAGCCAGGTGTCCACGGAAGCCACTCTATCACTGCCTTTCTCAAGTGGGCAGGGTAGAGAAACGATAATGAAAATCTCATGAGTTGAGAAAAGGACATGGAGAGGTCAACTCACTGATCGCTCTCGTGTGGAAAACAGACCTAACTTGGCAAAATTAATTGAATTTATTACCAATTAAATCAGAGTAGGATAATGTGAAGTGAAATAAATCTCAAAAATGCCTTCCCCATCCTTTCCTGGGGGTGCATGGGAAGCTGAGATGTGACATAACAGGGGCACAAGGATATCCCATACCATTTGGTGTCATTCTCAGCATATAAAGCTGGGGGGAAAAGAAAGAAGAAATGGACATTCAGAGGGATGCTCTTTGTCTTCCCTAGTCATTAATACGTGTGATGGGGCCCTGCCTTCCCAGCAAAGGCTGGACACCTGCCCGCCCAAGCAAAATGCTGAATTAATTTCCTGTTTTACTTTGTGTGCATGGCTTTTGTTTTACCTAAACAGTCTTTATCTCAATACACAAGTTCTCCAGTTTTCACTCTTCTGGTTCTTTTCCCCTTCCCACCAGGGGGACTAAATATAGTGTCTAGTTGCTGGCTGGGGTTAAATCCCGACACATCCCTTTACAAATATCCACTATTTAATCATCTTGGATTTCTACATTAATTGTACAAGTAGGACATCCTGTAATCCTCATCCTACAGATAACAAAAATGCTAGCAAATAAATAAATTACCCCTCTAATGAAGCTGAGGAATGAAAAAAAATCACTATTAACAGCCCTTTCTCAGTGGACTACCCACTTTGGGCTGCTCTTTTGTGCTTTGCACATGAAGGCAGGCTGGCTTGCCTGGTACTGGGCCATGCCAGCCAAGACACATCTTACACTCTGGGTTGGAAAAGATGCGGGACAGTGATGCCGGGACCAGGTGCGGGTGGGAAGGACCAGTTGAGATACCCAGCAGGGTGGTAATAGGCATGGCTGAACTAGCTCCAGGAGCCCTTTAGAGGAGCCTTTGCTGGCCCATGACAGAAACATTGCAGGGGCTCTTGTTACAGCTAATAATGCTGTGTAACACTGTAACACTGCTGTGATGGACGTGTTTTGTGGTACTTCTGAACCCAGAACCATGGCATGTAACGCTGTAACTCATTCTTTATCATCCCATACACAGGTATTTGGACACCATTATGGTACATGACTGACACTCTCAAGATTATTTAAACAACTAAACCCATAGAGGTTTATTTTCCTGATAAAGAGCTAAAAAAACCCCACCAAACTGATCCTTGATGATTTTGGTTTATCAGAAGATAGAAAGCTCCTGCATGTGGGCGGCACAATCTCCCAAAGACATCCTTGGGATGACTGTGTGACTGCATTGCTATTTGTCTGCCTGTGCATAGGCAACTGCTGAATGCTGTGGGGTTTAGACTTAGTAGATAATGGACATATACAAAATAAGAGCATGTAGGGTTTAAAGAGGCTCAGCTTAAAACTTTGTTAACAAATTAAATACTATGCATACTTGATACAATAGTCAAATAAATGAAAGAAATCTGTTGTGGTTTTCCATTGCATACGAAAGCAATAGGCTTCCTTTATTGGATTAGTAAGAGCAAGTAACCTTGTGTGGCATTGATGTGCTAGGGTTGAAATGTTTTTTAACTATGAAATGGGACTGTTTAAATGTCGTGTACTTAAAAGATATGATGAAATTATATTATACAATAAACTACTCAGTGTTGTCACACAGCCATTCCCCCTGTGTCTGGTGATCTTGTAACAGGAGCATTGCAAGTGTTGTGGTAAACAAGAGGATTAGCTGCAGGAAGTGTGGAGTAGTTATGACTAATATATATATATATATGCAAATGCCACCACTGGGAATAAAGCCTACATCTTTATAGATTTGGTTAGAGAACTGTTTTCCTCCAATGATATACCTGAAAGCTCTCATTCACCTATTATCTGTTGTACAACATAGAGAAATGGCTTTCACTAGGCTTCTATGACTCTTTTGTGTTGTTAGAAAGAGGATGAGATACAACCACCAGGCATCTGGCCATCTGCAAGTTGAGTTATCTACTGTGTGATGGGCGTGCAGGCTATGCTAGGGGTGGTGAGGACAGATGGGGTTTTCCAGAGGGTAGTTTGTTACATGAGGTTTAGGAAATTGTTGCAGGGGAAAGAATTCCAGCAGTGTCTCTGTCCTCAGTGATTAGGGAGGATCTTGCCTCATGAGCTCAGACTAGATGCATACTTCCCAGTAGCCTTGGTTAGACAGGACAATATTAAACTTTGATCATGTGTTGCTTATTGCACAAACATACATTGTTTCATATAATAACTTCAATGGCTCATATATGACAGGAGGAGAAAGTTAATGATCAACAGATATTTAACTGTCTTATCTTTATCTCTAGCTAGCACTGTACTGAACTTTACATCCAAATTGAACAAGGAGAGCAATTATAAATAATAACGTGTGAAACAGATGCAAGTTTTCATCTATATTGTGGGTTCTAGCTGAAATTTATTCAGTTCCCTAAGCATACCATAACTTATATCTGGGTTTTCTTTTAAATTAATAAAAGCAAATAAAAGAAGGTGATAGACATTCTATAAATTCTGGCCAACGGTACCAAGTAATGTGGCTGTGGACATACATTCCAACTGGTACTTTTGGATTTCAGAATAGATAATTGTTGTCATGTGGCCCAGAGCTGAAGGTTGCAGGAAAAGGCCAGTCCTTATAATTTTAAATAAAGTTTTGCCCAAGACTCAGCTATAAATTTGTGGATTTAGTCCCAACAACTGTCAGAAATTTGAGCTACAGGCGAAATTGCTGCAGTTCTCCAGGTGGTGGCACCAAAACCCTGCTTTTCTCTAAGACAAAATAGTGGGAACAAACATTTTGTTTCATGCTTGTTCTGGTGTTAAATAAGCAGATTTTTAACCTCGATTTTAAGAGTCACACTGAAATCACTGGTAAAATTAAAACAAAACAAAACAACAACAACAACAACAACAACAACAACAAAAAACAACCAAAAACAAAAAAACCCCACCAACCAAACAACCAACCAAACAAACAAAAAAACCAAACAAAAAAACCCCAAAAAACTCTTCTAATCATTATTAACTATGGTGCTTCATTTCTTTTCTTCAAGCTTTTAAAAATATTCTGTCATTCTGTGCAAAAAGACTGTTCAGCATTTCATGCACTATTTGCTCACGTTAAAAAATGAAGTGACAAAGAATAGAGGCAAAGGTCTCCTGCTTGCAAGCAACAGCAGATAAATATATTTGTTTGTAGTATGGGACTGCTCTTCCAGTAGAAGAAACACTTGACATTTTGATGAGTGTCTCCAGGGAAAATAGGTACTAACTTCAGAACATAATTTTAATTATACTAAGGAGATTAAATTATTCAAAAGCATCCCACCGGTAAGGTGCAGCATTTCCTAAAACAGTTTAGAGGAAAATGCCACATTAATCAGTTCAGTATTTCACGCAAATGGCTTAATGATGGCAAGAAATGCAAAACACTGTAGTATGGCAAAGGAAAAAAAAAAAAAAAAAAAAGAAGCAGAATGTTCATGATGTTCATGTAAGGGAGTAGGATCGTGTTTCAACTTTCAAAATTTTTTACAGAGGGGAATAACAGTGGGGATAAGGCTGTACCAGTTTTATTCTTATTGGTATGCTGGTACCCACAGTGCCTCTGGTACCTGAGAAGCTCAGAAGCCCACAAACTGCGCCCACGGCTTTTCACTGACTAGAAGGAGCATAAATGTGAACAGGAGCACTGTTCACGTGATGGCATTTATGCTGGTGGGATTAGAACTTTCTTTAATGGAGAAGGCAGATCAAACATCTCCAGACCTACTTCGGTTTGTCTGCCATTACGGTTAAACACAAGACCACATGGATTCAAGTAAAATATTTTCTCCTCTCTTCAGAAAGGTAAAAGCCAGGAAAGGTAAAAGGTACAACAAAGGTAAAAGGTGCAACATTTTTTAAATTAACAAAGAAGTGAGCATAAGTATGAACTATGGCTGTGTTCACTGCATTTCTGCAATTCACCCACAGATCTGGCCATTTTTGTCCTCTCACGTGCCCTCCACAGGCGTTTGTGATCTCTCTGTTAATGATGCTCATTACTCATGTGTTTTGCACATTCCTATGCTTACATATTTTATTATCCTGTCCTTTCTCCTCATGCTCCCTCTTTCCCATTTTTATCCCCAGACCATCAGAAAAGAGTTTGCACATCTGGTTCAACCAATATGAAGTGAAATAAAGTTGTCAGTCAAGACATTAACCTTATAAAACCTCAGAGCACAGCTGCAATTTTTCTGAAGCAGCGACACACAAAGGTCTCTCTGCACAGAATGTCCTTAGCAGCAATGTCCTTAGTGGTACAAGTGTCCCATGTGTGGGTGGGCACACTCGGCTAAGAGAAGACAGGAGTCACACTAAAATTTTTGGCCACATCACTTTTTCTGCTCTTCTTCAAACAGGGGGGAGGGAGTGCAGTCATGGGGCTTTTTGAGTGATGATGATCGAGATGACAAATATAAAAAACTAGAAGAGTATTGGAGCTCATCTCTTGACTTACTGCCATTGAGATACAATCTAATTGCGCTATCAGCGTTTTGCTAATGTACACATTCTGGGACAATGCCAAGAAGTTAATAAAATGTTAAGTAACTGGCAGCATGGATTTGCCAACAACAGATTTTGTCAGACCAGTCTAATTTCCTTCAATGACAGTGTAAATAGATTTGTGGTAAGGGGATAAAGTAGAGATGTAATATTTAGCTTTAGTGAGTTTATTTGCACAGTCCCCATGGCATGCTCATAGGTAGACTAGTGCCATGCTGTCCAGGGGAAACTATCAAAACCCTTGACACAGATCTTGAGAAAACCAACCACAGGGAATAGCTATCACTGCTTCACCTCCAGCTTGGTCACACACATGGAGTGGCATGTTGTGGACTTCAGTCTTGTGTTGCCTACCATTGGATAAAGACTTGGTTGAAAATTGAAAGAAGATGCCTGACATATTTTGTAAAAGTCTAAGCTAGGAAGGACTGAAAATGTTTTAGATAACAGGGGTGGCATTCAAAAGGATCATGAAAATGAGGTCTAAATTAGTTTAAATGGACTGAAATAAATAGGCTGTGATTCAATGAGGATAAATGAAAATCTCTATCCACTAACTGAAAAAATGAACTACAGTGTTGTGAGGGGGCTAGGCAATGAAAGAGGCAGCAGTAGCACAGATAAGAATTGTCAGCTTTTAACAGGTCAAAAAACAAACACAAATTAAGCATGTCATGATGCTGTAGAGCACTTAAAACAATTCTTCCTTTCTGCCAAAGCATCAGCGGGATTTTCACTTCTACATGATTCACATAAAGATTGAGAGAAGTATTTCTCAGTCTGCAAATGAACCAGATGAAAAGGCAGAAGTAGTGCAGAGATTTTACATTACTAGGACTCCCACAGTCAGAAATGTGTTGCATGAATATTACTGCATGCTCTCAAGTAGTTGAAATCATTAGGGCTGACTTGAGAAGAAATGGAGGCAAAAGTGTTGGAGATTTTCTAGCAAGATTAGTGGAGGTAAATGTGTTTGGTTTGCTTAGGCAATGATTACAAACAAAAACCTGTGAAAAGCATGGTCTTTGGGAAATGTTACATGTATGTAAATAGGGGAATGGTGGTGACAATCAGAACTGAAAACCAAGCTAATAGCAGAAAGACGCCTGTATCATAGGTTGGCACAGTTTTGTTTTCTGGTTATAAAGAAATGTGAAATGTTTCTCCCTGCCAGGACCGTGGAGTGGTTTTGGGGGGGAAGACAGGGACCTATCAGAGAGCTAGCCAAGATATTGGCAGCTAGTTTGACCAATAAGGAATGTCAATGTGACTTTGGATAGGACATTTAAAGCTCCAGTCTGCAGTAGTTTGGTCTCTCACGTTGGAATCCGCCATGAGGTGACGTGGGCGGCGGGGAGGCCTGGGCCGGGCCCTGCTGCCCCTCTGTGCGGCCGGGCCCGGCCGGGCCTCTGAGGGCCGCTGCCCCCGTGGGAGCGGCCTGGGTTGAGCCCTTTTACAGCTTTGTGGCAGCCCCGAGCCGGACTGCCCTGGGTGAGACCGAGGGGTGGAGAAAAGGACATCTACCAGCTTCCTCCATCAGCACAGCTTTGTATTTTCTCCATCCTCATACAGCCTGGCTCGTGCACGTGGCCCTTGCAGGCCCGGGCGGATTTAACCCTTTCCTAGCAACGTGGAACTTTTAAAGCACAACTCTTCCTTAAGAGAAAGAGGAAAGAAAACAGAGGTTATGTAGAACAGACACCAAATTAAGTCAGTGGATTAGAAGTGAAAGAACAGATAATATTGGAAGAAGATTGAAGAAGTGGATATTTTTAGCCGGAATTCTCTAGGGTTAACCATGTTCTTTGTAGCATCTTGGTGTTGTTGGGGAGAATGTTAATTCTAATCATAATTGAGGACTGATGTAACTGAGATTTAATTGAGAACTTTAAAGCCCCCACTCCTGGATTAAAGGGATGTCTCAGCCTTTGAGATGAATATGATTTTAAACTAGAAGAAGTATTCGTAAATAGTACCCCAGATACACTGAAAGGCCTTGCTTATAGAATGTCACAATCTGCAAAAACCCTGGGTGGTAGCAGATGTGTGATATTGGGAGCACTGGACTATTTTGTCTTGCAGCAAACATCTTCATGAAAAACCTCAGAGAGACTCTTCTCCTAAAGTAATGAATGATTATGACTAAATAGTGAAACTGACTCAAAATCACAAGTAGTGTCTTTCTATGTTGTTTAATAAGAAAGTTAATAGTTTGTAAGGAGAGAGAAGAGTGTTTTAAAGTGTCATTCTGTTTTGGTTTAAGTTTTCTTTTTCACTCCCCCCCCCCCCCCCTTTTAGTGTGTGTTAATAAAACTATTTTTGTTTATTCTTAAGCTTAAGCCTGTTTTGCGTTTTTCTCCTAATCTCTCCCTCCCACAGAAAAAGAATAAATACTGAAACCTCTACACCCTGCACTTGTGAACATGAAATATTGTTCAGCAGAGTCCACCAGGATGTACTAGGAGCCCAATGTACACAAAGCCTGTTACTGCCACCCTTCAGTGTCTCAGTAGAGAGCAATCCCATTTTCATGGTTACTGAGAAAGATAATACTTATGTCCCTCTTTCTCTAGCTTTTAAGATGCTATTGGGGGAAAAAAACCAAACCAAACCAAACCAAACCAAAAAAAACCCAAAAAACCCCACCAAACAAAACAAAACAAACAACAACCAAAAAAACCAGCCACAACACAAACACATTTCTTTTGTAATTGTGTTGTTTACAAATCCTGTAATACCCAGTAGGGGTTTTTTTTGTTGTTGTTGTTGTTGTGTTTTTTGTTTTGCTTTGTTTTTTTTTTTGTTTGGTTTTTTTTTTTGTTTGTTTTGTTTTGTTTTGTTTTGTTTTGTTTTGTTTTTTTACTTGTTAGTCTGAAATTATACATGTATCTTTAAATAGATATAAACTATCTAATTTCTCTGGTTTAGTCCCCACTCCTTTTTCGTAATTTCTGGCATCTCTAGTTCATTGTTGAAAAATAGCAGAGGGCTCCTTTTGAAGGGAGGAGACCATGCACACAAGCATCACAAGTCAGAAGGCAAACTGTGCCCTTAGGGTGTAGAAGCTGATGGGGCATGTTACTGCTACGAGTATTAGACAATTCCTCTCACACCAGAGTTAGTGCTGTGGCTTCTGAGTCGCCAGTGTGTCATCCAGAACATCATTCCAGAAACCTCTTGGGAGCTGAAGGCATGGTCACTTCTATCAAAAGCAGAATAGCCTTGGTGTGTCTGAACCCTAATAAAGACTGAGTCAAACAACTGAGATGAGCCAGAAGGGTCTTGCACTGCAAGTTTAGAGGCACATAGCCACTGGTGCCTTTCTATCTGTTTTCATTCTCTTCTTCCTGATTTTGCAATCCAGTTTCTGCAGCTGGGAGTGTGGGAAGCTATTCCTTCCTTTGCCACTTGCACCCAGTGCACACAACATGCTTGGTAGTGATCTGCTGTTGAGATTTAGCCCTTTTATACATGTGGTATATCTTATTTTTTAGAGTTTAAATTTTGAGGATAATACCTAGTTTGGTCTGATTTCTGTTCTCCTTATAATTCCAATTACTGTTGGCTTTAGTGTTATAGGTACTTCTTCAGTGCCAGAGAAATATAAGAAAGATGTTTTGAAAGAACATTCCAGAATTGGAGAAGTCAGTGTTTAGCCTTTTTCTTCTTCTCTTTTTTAACACTACCCTTCAAGCCCTTTCTCCAAACATTCTCTCAATGTCTAAAAAGAAGCCCTCACTTTTATCCTTAAAAAAATTATAAATGGAACAAAAATCAACTTCCTGCCAGCTGTGAACTGTTGCTGGTTTCTCTTGCATTGAGTGTTGTCTGGGTTGAGCCATGCTGGCACTGGGTGTCCCCCTGGATGGTTCCTCTGCGAAACCATAACTCCAACCACAACCAGAGTTGCTTATTCTTCGTGCAACTTTAAGTCCTGGAGTGCACCTCTTATCCTCCAGCTTATTTTTTTGGCACTTGAATTCAGCCACTTCTGATGTGCCCAAATGTGTGCTGTGATTATGAACCCTTCAGAGCATTAAAAATCTTTTTCAGGGTAACACATTTTTTTTCTAAACCATTTCAGCTAAAACTCTGTACATGTCTCCCTAGTCTTGACATTTATCATTCCAGTTTACTCTAATTATTCCTGTGGGTACCAATAGGCAGCTACACAGTTGCCACCAATGGTGCTTGGCTGCCACAGCTTTTTCTCAGTTCTTAAATTCAAAAACTCACATGAGAAAAAATAGTCATTCTTTCTTTTGAAAGTGTTGACAGTCAAAGGTTTAGCCACTGCAGCTACTTTGTAATGAGTATGTCTACCTCCTGTCACTTCAAATAGTGACCTGAACTCTCCTGTCAGTTTTCTTTGGAAAACTCCCCAGATTTTTTGCAAGTGACATCTCTTTAGGACAGAGCAGGTTTTCCTCCACTATTTTTTTTTTTCTTTTTTCATAAATCCCAGCTGGATAAAATCTATGAGGGTACTGAAGACAGAATATTGACAGGACTGATGGGAAATTAAAGTAAAATCAGATCCGAGAAAGGATGCTTTAGACAGCTCAGTCTCTCACTTTAATATAATCTTCTAACACAACACTTGGTGTGAAACTACTACGGAATCACACCATGAAACCTGAGGATTTCACCTGGCCTCTGCAAGAAGACATCACCAGAACAACAGATAAATGTGAAGGTTTTTTTTTGTTGTTGTTGTTGTTTTTTTGGGTTTTTTTTTTTTTTTTTTTTTTTTTTTTTTTAATGCTGGATCTGAGTTATAATTTTATAATTATAGCTGTTGTTGATTCAGCTGCCATTAAGGATTGCAAGGAAGACAGCAGACATGAAGTAGAAAGATGGAGAGGAGATGGTGAGGAGGGGAGAAAAAGAAAGTGACAGAAAAATAGGAAGTAGAAAAATTATCACAACTCTGTAGATTCCAAAAACATCCTCTTGGTCCTCTTCCATTCTTTTCAGTGATTGCAGTCTGTATCATCAAGTGGTGAGGGAAAAAGTCTGCAAAACACCATGTCCATGGGGTTTATTACTCTGAGGCTACGTGGGAATGCCCCCTATACATCCCTTTGATGAGATAATACTGGATTACTGGACACTTCCTGCATCTTTCACATCCTCCTAGAGGCTGCTGCTGTCTCTGAAGTAATTAGTGTAGTTGCATCAATCATGGTCCATCAGCCAAGGTGAATCCTTCCTCCTACCAATGAATGTTCCAGTACTTGGGAAGAGAGTTTTTACAGCTGACGCATCCTGTGAGAGAGGGCATTGGTATGATAGGAAGCATTTATCTCACCTGGAAGCATTTGCTCCCTTTCAGCCTTCTCTCTTATCTGGAAACCTGGTTTGTCACCTCAGGCCCTTCTGCACCCTGCACCCGGGAGGTCTCTCTGTGCATCACTAGTAAGGCACCCAGCCAGTTTGAACCATTAGCACCAAGAGTCCAATCTCTTAGAGCACCTGTGAGATTACTGCAAGTGGTTAATTTTTGAGTCGTTAATCACCAGCAGTCCAGTGCCTCACAGTATCTGAGGACCCTCCCAGGCTTTCTGACACCAGGCAAAGAGTATATCCAGTCTCTCTGGCCATGGGACTCCAAATCCTTAGCCTGAGTTTGCCAGTGTGCTGGATGAAATGCAAAACCACACAAACCCCCATGAATGAACACAGCCAACACTCTCACCTGCCAGTAAGGTGCCTTTTCCGCAGTGCTACAGGACACTGTCTGTCATCCATTCTGCAGGAGGTGATATTGGAAGGCAAGCAATAACAAAAATCTCCCTCATATCAAGGAGAAAACTTTCAAGGACAAGGGCATCTCGCAGGAAGTGCCACTGAAGAGAACACCACGGCTGAAAAGTAGGCAAGGTTTTATTTTAAAAGAGAATAAATAGAACCAGCACAAGAAAGCTCATCCAGGCAGAGACTGGTGGGGTTTTTCCTTTTTTAATACTCCTTTTTAATGCATATGAAGCAAATGCTTAAACAAGCACTACTGGTACTGTCAGTATTACTGTAACATTTGCCTTGAGTTCCTTTGTCGCTCAGGGAATGTGTCAAATTTTCAGTACATTTAGCCTCACAATTTCCTTCACAAACCACTGCTGCAGAATTGTGCAACCACACCAGTTTTACTAGAAATGAAACACTGAGAAAATGAAATTTCTCCAGTGCTGTTTCCAGATATTCTGCCATATAATCTTTTCATTAATTTGGTTCAGCAAAAATCTAAGCTATAAAACCATGGTATTCTTGTAAGATTAAATAATAAAGATCAGCAGTGAGATATAAAAAATACTTGTGTTTGTACTTTTGTAGATTCTAGTGCAAGGTTGTGTCAACAAAATATTTTTCAGAATATAAGCACATAATATCATCAAGGAGGATAACAGGAATAAGAGACAAAAACACTCAAGACCTCAGTAACTTCACAACCTGGTGTTTGAACTAAAATTAAATGCCCTGTGCTGTATGAAATGCCTGTGTCAAGGTATTTTTTGTTATAAATATTTTATGTTGGCTTGTAATGACCAGCTTTATTTTTAAGGCGTCTGCCGTGACCTCCAAGGCAGACAGTGGAAGGAAGCTGGTTCCACAGATTGAAATGCTGTTGCTGAATTCCAGATGAGGGGCACAGACATCTCATCCAGCTGCCCCTGCCTAATCCAGCAACTAGAAATAATGCTATGTGGAATCACCATATTTTACCTAATGAGAATTTAATTCCATATGTTTCTTTTTCAAAGGTCAAAGAGCTCAAGGGAGAAGAAAATGAGAGAGGAAGCTTATTTTCTTCCTTGTGTGCAACTGAGAACAGGAAATCATTCTAATAAACTGCACCAGGGACCTCCCAGCAAACTAACAGTCATGGACAGAAGTATTCCTGTGTCACACTGGTTCTGCAACAATATGAGTCATTTGGAGACAGGCACTTGATTTTTTTCTTGTCTTACTGAAACTGAGGTCCCTTTAGGTATTTCACTGTTGTTCAAAATTTGATTTGGAAGGCACAGGAAAACAAAGGTGGTGAGTGACGATGTAAATCCTTCAGGTAGCTAAATATGTTGTAGCAAAGGAAATAGCAGAATTAAGGTACAGTGCTTTGCAAATCCATTTGAATTTTTCCAATGTCTTCTAAGGAATAAAAATTTTGTCCTTCCTCACAGCATGGTTAAGCATCTTCATAGTAGAAAAATTAATGCTTATTTGTGTGTATAATTTTGTGTGATTTTGATGTTGCATGAAAGCTTGCAAAATGTTAGGTTTATTTTAAAATGTTCATGTTTTGAAATGAAGTGTAGGTTACTGCATGAGAGAATCACTGTAGTAACTTGTCATAATCTCTATTCTGTAAAACTCAAAGCTTAAATTCACATAAATATACACAAAGAAATTTGGCCAGCCATGCAACCAATTAAGCCAATTAGATACTGTCTCCCTGATCATTATTCTGGCCTATAGTAATAGCTTTTATGTAATAGAGGAAGCAATTTTGAAGTAATAAATTTGTTATAAGTCATCTGAATGCTCAGGTGTAAGCTCAATCCATACATGTTCTTTCAATACTGTGGATCATGTGTTTCCATATAAACATTATAAACATTCAAGAATTAAATTTGGAACAATATTTTAGTAAATTTGTTTCTTTCTTTAGAAAATATTTGTATGATAGTATTTGTTATTATAAGGAACAATAATGTCTATTGGCAAAATTTAGGCTTTGAAATATTTGTCTTTTCTGATTTTTTTTCTGGTTTTTCCAATCTTACTCCACTGTGAGGCACGTTTGCCTTTCTATTATCCTACGATGCTTCTTCAGCTAAATTTTTATCTCAAATACACTATTATAATTTTGTGATTTCTTTGTTGACTGAACAGGAGAAAATGCAAGAAAGTAGTAATTAAGAGTAAAACAAACTCTGCTACGTCCTACTTTTTCCTGTTAATTTGTTTCTAGGTCACCACCTCTTTTTTTTTGTTTTGTTTTTTTCATAAAACAACACACAAGTGTTCCTATCCATAGGATTGCAAATTAGTGGAAAGCAGTTTCCAAGACACATATTTTTTCCCTTATGCCACTGCTGAATTCAGCAATAAATTTGCCTGGAAATGAAGTTTCTTTTCTCTGTAAATGAACAGGTGTTTTGCTGTTGAGTTCAGCAAGATCCATTGCCTAGATCTGCCTGTTCCGTGTCTCATATTCCAAATTATTACTCTGAACACAGATTGCTAAGAAAGCAGAACCCTGTGTACATAACTAGGGAACCTCCTGCTTTAATAAGGCTCTTTCTGGAGCATCAAAGTTCAAGCCTCCCAGTGTCAGAGTATTTCAGACACTTCTTGATCTGAGCTTAGTCTTAGTGCCTTTCATGGCAAGGCTGGATGTCTTCACCATCAGCTTTAGCTCTTTACATACTGGTTCTGTAGCTGTGGTTAAACACATCCTCTTGCATATTAGGAGTTCTTATAATCAGTAATCTCTTCACCAAGTTGTTGAATTACAACAGTGACACATCTGATTCACTTGGCAGTTCCTTGTACAACTGGGCAAATTTTGGAGAATGTAAGGAGGAGCACTAGCTGATTAGAAAGGCATTAAGGAGAAGAAGGGAGAATAGAAAGAGCTTAAGCAAATTAACCATTAATTTACAATCCTACAGCTCGGTAGAAGACCTTCCAAATGGTCAATGTGTTGACATCTTCAACTTGAATATCTGTGAAAACTCCTTACTATATAAATATAGTACCCAGAATTGTTCCATACTGTTGAAAATATATTACAGAAGCTGAAAGAAAAAGGACACTTTCTGCAAAGAGAGATTTCAAATAAGGTAGACTACAATATTTCTTATTGAAGTTGTCAAATTATGTACAGTAATTAAATTATGTCAATAGAAAGTTTCAAGAAAGAGAAAGTTTCAAGATATGCTACCAGTGAAACACATCAGTCTCGAAATGAATTTAACAGAAAGCAAAAGTGGTACACTTCTACATGACCATGTTGAACAACGGGGGATCCATCAGGACATGAGGGCTCTGGCCCTGTCAGGTCCAGTCTACAATTCTGCCAGCAGGAACGAGAACATGAAGAGTACAGGTAGTGGTGAAACAAATGTATTTATAGCACAAGTGTAGCACTCGTGTGCAGCACTTTGTGCTTAAAAATGGATGAGCATAAAGTGTACAATATCAGCAGAAAGCAAGCTTTACAAGGTGATTGTTCAATGTTTCACAGGCTCCCTGCCACTAGCTGACACCTTACTGAAAAAGTGCACCCTGCCAAGCATAGTGAACATTCCACTCTTATATTCAGCTCTAGCCTTCATTCTGTCCTTCCTGCCTCCGATGAAAGCCTGTATCCACTACCTTTCCACAGAGAATCACCTCATCCCCTACCTTTATCTCTCTACTCTTTCTGATGTTTCTGAGTACACTCCACACCTGAAGCTCTTGCTGACTTTCCTTGCTGTGCTGCTGTCTTCTCTTTTGTCTATTCATCCTCCCTAACACCAGTTCAAAATTGATTTTCAGTAATTCCCCCCCTTTTCTCCTTTGAAGAACAGTTCTTGGTCCCTGTCTACTCTACGACCTTTCCTTTGATGATATCCTCTGCCTAACATGCTTGAACTAATATAATTAACCTAAAAACCCCAATAACCTTAATAAAACAATATTTTAAATTATTCTTTTAAACTATTCTGTCACCTATAAGTGATCATTTGATCATATAAAATATTTCTCTCTTCTTTTCTTCAGATATCTGATGATTAGCTTAAAATTAACTTGGCCAAAACTGAGCTCCTTTCAATCCTTTGCCAACTTCCATAGTTTTTTTTAGGCTCCAGACACAACCAATATTATTGTTTTCTGGATCACAGTTATTATTGTTACTCTGGAACAAAACTGAATTGCAATTTTTAACACTTCTTTCTCACTTTCTCTGCATATCTACGTTCAGCCATGTTTATCCTCCCAGCATTTTCTAGACTCCAGTCCTGCCTATCTGCTCTTTTTATTCAACAATTTCAGTCAGATCATTAGCTGCATGCATCTTGGATATATTACTCTTCTTCTGGCCTTTCCCAAACTTACGGCATAATACTTCAGCACTCAAACAGATGAACTCATTTTCCTCAGCTGAAGTAAATATTTTTGTTATCCTCCTATTCACCATCATATAAAAGTTCTTTTTTAAGCTCCTTTTTTACATCTGCTTTATAATCATTATGTTAGTGATGATTTATTTGAAAATCCAATTTCCCAATAATACACAAATACCTTTACTTTCTTGACCCCTACTGCTCCTTACACTCAAACCGCTGCCTTAAATGAATGAGGAAAGCATAGCAGATATATGGATCAAGATCTAGTTCAGTCAAATTAAAAATCCAGAAAAATAACAAAGTAACAAAGTCACCTGCAATGGATGCATGGGTTATAAGGTTTGTTTATTTTATTTACCAAGGATATAAGGTTTATTTATTTTAGAGGTTTCAAATTTTTCAGAGTGATGAGTTTTTAGCCAAGGTTTTATTACTCCACTTCAGAGGCCATGTATTCTCCCACTCTCTGTTGTGCCCTCACATGTTTAGCTTCAAGACATTTCACAGCACACCCAACTGTGTTACTGTCTATTGATAAATTTAATTTTGAGAGTGGGTTTTGAGATAAAAGAAGGTAGCACAATTTGTGTCTGACTGTTAAAACTGTGATAATAATAAAGTGATAGAGGCTGAGGATTAAATGCTGCTGCTTTAGTTAGGTTTTGGGCTGTGTCCCTGCTGTTGCTGTACAGTTAAATGTATGTCAAGAATATTTGGAGTGTTTTCTGAGTAAACACATTCGCATAAATAAGTATTCTCATGCTCATTAATACAGTCTCTTCTAGTTTCTAATACAGTCTCTTCTGGTTTATAGTAGACTGAAGCAACAAGGAGAAAAAAAAGGGAAAGACAACCCCTTCTTTGAAGGGTTTATACCCTTAAGGTAAGAAAAGGTATGGTAGTTCAAACAAACAAAAAGAGACTCAGGAGGTAAGGGATAGCCAGAGGCCTTCAGTAGTCACACAGCTGCCAGTGTTTGAAAAGGCTGATGATTGTACCAGATAAAGGGCTTTTATGATGTTGTTAGCATGAAAAAGAAGCATGCTAAACATAGCTCTTTTAGTATATCACTGCCCAATTCAGAACAAGGAAGCTGTGTTTAAAGGTCATCATGCTATGTGAATTATAGGGGAAGACTCGAAGGAGTATCACCATGGATTTGGGTAAAACTGCTCTTTGAAATCTCATTTCCTTTCTCCACACATGCTTTATCACACTCACATATCCTCCTTCCTCCAAGATTGTAATATTTACCAATTTCTCATAAGCAGAGGCGGTATCCCTTTTCATTCAGCACAGTCCTTAATACAAGGGAGGCCTAAGTAAGATATATGCCATGGTTACTAGGAAAACTATCATCACACCTGTTCTGCATTTCTGTGTTCTTTGTTTTGCTTTCAAAGTTTAAGAAGAAACAAAAACATCTACAGTCAGAGCACTGAGATCTTTATACCCCTGTCTGTTTATCCCTCGTGCATGATGAATGGGGTAGAGGATGACAGAAGGGTTGTATCTGGGCCCACAAGGTGGACAAGACCAAGGTTCATTAGTAACTCAAAAAGATTTAATTCTTGTATTTTGACCCTACAGGTCATGCATCTAAACCTTCATATTGGCACCATTGCACCCTGTTGTGGTTTAGGAATGGTACTCCCCAATTTAGGGCTCCCAGAGACTCTCCAAACCACATGCCATTTGCTTGGCCCCTTCTCCCCCTCCTTCTCCCCCTCCTTCTCCCCTCTCTGTGGAGGGCTGGAGATGAGAATTGGAGGCACAAAAAGTAAAGATCGTAGGTTGGGATAAAACTAGTTTACCGGAAAGGGCACTGCACACTGGACACGACATACCATGCACCACACAGTGCGCACCTGTGCTGAACACACCACGTGCTGCTCCCAGCACAGCTGTGCCATGCTCTGTCTACCCTCCCTGTAACACCTGTCTTGAAGGCTAAAACTGCATGACTACCTTCAATCAGGCTTTTCACAATGTTAAACCTCCTGACTTCCCAAATCTAAATCATCTTCACTTTGTCCATGATTTCCTTTTTATCTAAGAGGTTGGAAAAAAATTCTATGAAGTACACCAGGGTCACTGACACCTTCACTGTGTCTTGGACCACAAGCTTTCAGCAGAGAGCTCTTGGCACTCTATGGAACAGATTTTGTTTCCAGCTGATGGCTGTTACCTTAAGGAGATGGCTGTTTGAAGTATGGAGACCCCAATCCATGATCACAAATGGCTTTCATCAGATCTTTGATGACTTCATGATCCAATCGCTCCCATCTTGGATTTACATCCTGTACATCATAAGTCACTGGCATTGCCACACTTCTCAAGCCCATCATCTTATGGGTTTCCCCTTTCAACGCCTTCTTTCTTATTTCAGTCCAATCTGTTGCACTAAATACCTGTGCACAAAATATCTGTGTCTTGTCAGATGCCGGAATCGATTGTTGTGTTTGCAGCTTTAATGCCACTTCATCCTTTCCAGGATTTGCCTGTTTTTGTGGCTTTACCCCATCCTGTTTTATTTCCTTTTCCTTTGCTTGAGGAACAGGAACCAGGGACTGCTGGGCATCACACAATTTCTCTGCAACATCTTGAAAAGAGAGAGTGGGCCTCCCAGGTAATTGTAGAACATATGAGGGAAGAAAGGGTTCCCGAAGAACCTGGGTACCTTTTTCAGGAGGAAGAAGTCAAGGGAGAGAAGACAATGAGTCTTGGTGGAATTCTGAGGCTTCTCTAAATTGCCAAAAAAACTGCTTCATAAAGTCCTTAGGTAGCAAAAGTGATGGTGCTTAACATGAAAAATCAAATGCTTTTGTTGTCCGGACAGGAATGCCCTCTGAAGCAGAGATGTAGATGATGTCGTCATCAGTGATTGACATGTCTTGTTGTTGTTCTCGATCGTCCCTCACCATCGACAAAGGCTCACTCTCCTTTTGTTTGAATTGCTGTTCCGAAGGAGAAGTTGATTTTTTTATATGAAACTGGAAAAAAGTGGTGCAATGTGATTGCCTCGCTGCTGGAAGGTGCTCCACTTGGTGTGCCTGACGCTCGTGTGATTGTTGTGGTTTCACAGTCCCGCCCCTAGGTGATGATGACATGTCTGCAGCTGGCTTCTGTTGGCTCACGGTACTACATGAACCTGGTACTTCTTCCACTACCCCTGACAAAGTATGTCGAGTTTGCAAAAACCCTTTAATTTCTGGGTGCATTTGTAAAACCTGGCATGATCTTGGACGTGCGCCCATTTGCAGGAACGCGGCAGCTGGGATTGAATCACCACGCGCAGGTGGTACTGCTACCTGTGTGCCGCTGGTGGGTGGAGTCGTGCTCCGTGATGTTTATCACGTGGGGGTGGTGCCCTGGAGAAACTCTCCGCCTTGGCCATGCCCCATCCCTGCCTGCTCTGCCTCCACCTGTCCCGCCCCTGCCTGTCCCGGCCCGGCGGCACCTGGCGTAGTGTCCCCTTCCCGCTCACGCCCAGAGGCCACCCTCTCTTGCTCGCCGTCAGAATTTGCCCTGCCCAGAGCAAGACTGCATTTTGGGTCCCGTCCCACCCCTTCCGCGCCTGCACCTGGACCCGCCACTGATGTTTCTGGGGTTTGCAGTACCCTGCTTGATGCCGCCTGCCCCGACCTCCCGCCCACACATTGCGACGCAGATGTATCTTGAACTGTGCTATTTCCCCTAGCTTGCGTCATCGGCATGCCCCGAGCTGCCGGTACGGGACCTGTCTCCCCCAAAGTCTCGGTCCTGCAGCCCGCGAACTC
Source organism: Tachycineta bicolor (assembly GCA_025960845.1). Lineage (NCBI taxonomy): Eukaryota > Metazoa > Chordata > Aves > Passeriformes > Hirundinidae > Tachycineta > Tachycineta bicolor. The sequence goes on along the minus strand of JANEHK010000031.1, from coordinate 6,344,332 downwards.
GCGCGAACTCCGAGGTGGACTTTGTGTCAGACCTGTCTCCCCTCCCTTGGAGTAAAGGTGTTGTGTCCGCGGGAGCTGCTTAAAAATAAAGCATGTCCAGCTCCTCCTGGTCACTGGGATGAATTAAAAGTTTCATCTTTCCTGGGACTGGCATTTGATCGGCTTTTGGGGCTTCTGACGAACCCGTTTGTGGCGAACCCTGGGAGAGCTGAGGGCTCTCCCATCCCCCATCTCCTGGAGGAGGTATTAAACCTGGGGACAGTAGCTGTCTGTCCTCTCCTGCTGACTGGTTGGCAGATGAAGCGCTACTTTCTCCCTCCTCGCTACTTTGCAACTGCCCAATTTGGGGATTTCCATCTGCATTTTTTGAAATGGCTTCTAACATAATTCTAGCTGCAGATAAGAGCTTTGCAGCTGTCTTGTCCTTTCTTGTGGCTCTGTGATATAACTCCTTATTTGCTTCCTGCCAAAACCCTGGCTCCAATAGGACATGTGTCTCACAATGAGGATAATTACATCCTACCCAGATCATCAATGCCTGAAGCTCTTTTTCCTTGAGGGCTACACTGTATGTTGACACCACCCCCCTTAGGGCAGATAAAATAGAGATTTTTCCTGGGAAATGGCTCCCCCCCATGATCTAGATCCAACTGTTCTTAACAAAGCACAAAGGCTTGGGTGCAGCTGTTGTCAAATTCGCCTCAGAGGTGTCCTGATCACTGTCCAGCAGGTTTCGGGGTGACGGATTCCAGGGCCTTCGGAGACCTGTTGGTCTGGGACAAATTTGAGGTTAGCTGCTCTGGCCAGAAACATTCCTTTTATCTTCTCTGGAGCTGACCATCTGGCTTTTTATCTTCTGAGGGCTTGCGATGTTCACTGCAGAGGGTTCACTGTGACCCTTTTGGTGCCCCATTCCAGGGCCCACCCAGGGATACCAGTTCTCAGTTTTTCTGTCCCGAGATTCAGGTGGTTTTTGAGATTTTTTGCCTCCTGCAAAGCCCTGAGCCAGACACAAGAAAGAGACGGAGTCTTTGGGTTCTGATTTTCAAGGTTGTGTGCTTTGTTTATTGTTGCTTATCTTACAATTCTTTCTGTGTCCAGCTAAGATCTGTGCAGCTGCTCGGGCATCTGACAACTCCCCCCACACTGGGCTGTCGCTGCCTCTTATACTAATTGTTATATACTCCATCATTATTTGCCAATACCTATCACTTATACTAAACAAGCCATCTCTACTTTGACACAAATTCTTTATACTACTTCGCACCATTGTCACTACAGAAAATGGAGTGAAGGAAGAAGAAAGAAGAAGCAAGAGACAATGCCCAAAATCATCCATCTTGCTCCCATCTAATTCCATACTTAAAACTCAAACCCACTGTTTTTCACCCTGTGGTAACCTAAACTATTATCTTTTACACTCTTGTGGCTTGTAATTCATCTTGCAGTGTAGGAAGCCTTTTCCATGGAGTGGGATCAAAGCCAATGTCTCCCTGGGCTCTGTGCCAGACCCCTCTGCCCAGGTCCCAGACCCCTCTGCCCAGATCTCTGACCTTCCAGGGCAACCAAAGTAATGCCCTGGACTCCAAAAGCTGCTGGGAACTTGTGCTTGGTCCATGAGCTGGTCATGATAGCCCAGTCTCATTTCCTTCTATTTTACTGTGTTTCTGCTTCCACTTCAGCTCAGCAGGCTGTTGAAGTTTTCCTGAGCCAAATGATCCAGAAGAGGGAAATTGTGATTTCTGACAGTTTGTATTGTATCAAAAACTAAACAGATTTCCTGGGTTGAATTAGATGGTCTTTGTAACCTAGGGTTTTATCTCTAGTCAATAATGTGATGCCTGTAATGGTGTAAATGGCTCAGAAACAGGAAATTATTGAAGTTAACGAATAAATGAATGAAATAATATCATCAGGGAGTGAGAACATTCGAGTTAACAGTAATCACAACAGTAGATCAAACAACTCATGGTTTGGCTAATTAACATCATCACAGTCAAGAATGCAAGAAGAGCCCTCAGACATTGGACAGTTAGCTCCATTCCTTCATCAGTTCCTAGATGGTGCACTGGCACCGTATTGAGGGTAAAAATCTGAGCAGAGCAGGATCCTTCACTAGATATTTTCAAGCCATTTAAGAGGAAGCAGTTGATATTTCTTTCCCAATATGAAACATATACTACTTCATCAAGTCAACATATTGCAGGGGAGTATGGCTACATACCTGAACAAACAATTATTTAAGACAGAAAATGTAAAAATATTTTAAATATTAAGAAAATTATAAAATGGTTGGGTGCTAATAGTGAACAACTATTACATCACTATGAGAGTACATATTCTGTTCTCTTTTACATTACTAATGTGGAGGAAAGAAAATATAGAGTCTGTATTTCAAAGGATAAGAGATTTTAAATGTTTGAATGGAGTAATCCCATTATAGACCAGTATTCTGTAGATGATTGCTACTATTAAGTAAAGGGAGAAAACTTAGAGCTAAGTGTACTCACACAGAAGTTATGCAGTAAACAGTGGGCTAAATATAAATCTATAGGACTTACCAGATGGACTGGGTGGCTTAGAAAAGGTCACTTCTTCAACTGCCTCTTGGTTTTGGAATTTTATTTTTAATGTATTGTGCTGCTTTTGTGCTTACAGAAATGCACTCTTCGTTGTAGCTTGCCCTTATCAAATGTGCTTTTTTAATGGAAGTCTCTTTAATGGAAGATAGGTAATTTCAATCCTCTGAGGTCATGCTGCTCTTCTCAAAGGTTAGGACATTTGCTGAAGTTGAGCTGGTTTTCTTCACTGAGTTACATAATTGCCTTTTAAGAAAGACTTGTAATTGGCAATATGTTCCTACAGAAGTACCATATATTATTAGAAAAGTAATAGTCTGCAAGAAATTTAGTTTTATAGATAGTTTATGAAGTATAATTTATCTCTGCTTAGAGATAGAAAAAGTGGTTAGGAAAAAATCTTTGTTCTTTCTCACATTTATTACAAGTGGCTTGCAGTAAACATTAATACTAACAAGTCAGCAATTAACACACAGAATATACCTGGCTTTTCTGAAAGCTACAAAAACAGTGGTTGGTGGCCAAACTGAGATTAAAGCCCTCAGCAAGAACATAAACAAATCTAGAGCTGTCTAGAGCAAAATTTGAGTTGCTGGAGAAAACTGCTCAGGAGCGGCAGTACCAGCACTGCTCAAGTTCTTGGGGAATGGCCTCCTCAGTCGTGGCCTTTGCCAAGAATATGAAGGTTTAAGAGCATTTCCTGTTTGTTTAGTTTTGGGCTGTTGGTTTGTTTGATTTTACTTTACTTTAGTTGGTCAGTTTTTTGGGGTTTGGAGTTTTTTTTAATTATGTTTCTCTTCCATTTCATTATTCATTTCCATGCAAGTCTTTATGCTCACCCCAAAGGGTTCAAGTGGGAATAGAAATTCCAGGTCAAATATTAAGTAATATAAATCATCTAATAACAAAGATATGAGTAGTTTATAGTATTTAATACTGATTTATGAAGGCCTTTATATCTCACACTTGAGAAAGACCTAATGAATTCCTATCTAGGATCTCTTGTAATGTGTCACAATGTCCTGTGATAGGATGTGGTTAGGGAAGTGATCTTCCAGGATTTCAAATTTTTATTGGTCTGCAAGGCTAGATATAATCCCTCTTATCGATTCCAGTAAATATATAAACTAAAATCTGTAGGTAGAGAAGATTTCACAGGATTTAAACTCTAAATCAATCACACCAAAAGGAGTTTCTCCGTAATTTCTCTATCCTAGTTCATGTTTCTAAGCAATATTCTCCTGAGGCCCAACAATAAGCACATTGAATCTATCCAGAATGTGGGTCAAAAATACAAGTAATTTCTGAGATCTTTATATACATATACATAAACACCTACATATACATATATATATACACACACATACATACACACACGCATACACACATATACGTACATACCTATACATATATATATGTTCTAGTTTAACAGCAGCTTTGAAAAACAGTTCTTTTCTTAAGGACATGGGTATTTCAGAATAAAGCATATTTTTACAAAAGTTTCTGGATCTTCACATCATGGAATTTCCTGGGGTAACTATGCAGGAATCAGGATTATGCATGATTTATTGAATGTTTTCATTGGTCAGATGTAGATAAGTCTAACATTACAACAATCTAAAGTCTGTGAAAGGCAAAATAAGAAGTGATAAAACTGTGTCCATGAAAGACACAAAAAGAGGTCTCACCCTGACCTGTCTTTATGTGCAAGCACAGAAGTATCAGATAGGAGCAAGAGGATTAACAAAACCAGCAGTGTGACATTGCTGGGGCTGGTTGCATTCCTCTGAGAAGAGCATTAGCAATTAGCAACTAGAAATAGGTCCAGCAAATACACAGAGGAAATGCTGTAAAGAACAAACTTCAGGAGCTTGAGCTATTTATCTTACCAAAATTAATAATAAAAATTATTTGGTATATAAGTCTACAGGGGAGAAAATATAAAACATGAAGTCCCTTATGTTTCCCAGAGAAAGATCCAGTTAAAAGATAGTGATCTTGGAGCCAACTGAATTTGAATTACTTTCATATTTTAATAGTTAATAACAGAGTGGGATAGCTGCAAAATTTGCTTCTTTACATTCCATACAATCACAGAATATTCTGGGTTGGAAGAAACCCATGAGGATCACCAAAGTCCAGCTGCTGACTCTGCACAGGATAGCCGCATAAATTACACCAGATGACCAAGAGTGTTGTCCAGACACTTCTTGAGTTCTGTCAGGCTGTGTGCTGTGACCACTGCCCTGGGGAGCCTGTTCCAATGCCCAGCCACTCTCTGGGTTAAAAACCTTTTCCGGATATCCTACCTGAACCTCCCCTAGCCAGCTTCAGGCTGTTTCCTCATGTTCTGTCCTACTCACCATAGATAAGAGATCAGTGCCTGCCCCTCCTCTTCTCCTCACAAGGGAGTTGTAACAGCAATGAGGTCTTCCATGCATCTCCTCTTCTCCAGGCTGAGCCAACCATGAGGTTCAGAGGAGGGATTTGGCCGGAGGCTGCCCACATACCTCTAGAGTTTGGGGAACGGTGATCCAGAGGCCTTGGGGAGGGTGAAAGGACCAGGCTAGATGCTGAGGAGAGAGCCATGAGTCTGCTGAATCTGAGCTGAGTTCCTCCAGTCCTGAAATGGTCCATCACTAGACTATAATCTGAAATTTGAAAGCTGCACGAGGTATAATTTTTTTTTTTATTATTATTATTTATTTAAACAACTCTGTATGAAGATGTTTTCTATCCTGCAAAATAATTCAATATTCCAGGATAAGTTTTCTCAAACTGGGCTCATCTTCCTGCGTAGTAAATCACAAATCTGAGTTTATTCCAATAAATATTGGTATATTTTTTACTCAAGGAAAATTGAAGCTGAATAATATAGAGAGTATTATCTCTTATTTTTTATCATAATTACTATTGGTTTTGTTATAGTTTTTATTATTATATTTTTATTATCCTATGTGAAATGCTGACGATGTGCTCCACACTGTAGAAGATACAGTAGATGACACCTGCCCCTGTGTGCATATAATTTCATCCTCTGATCTCTGGAAATTTAAAATGCATGGCTGCAATCCACATTAAAGTTATTAGTGCTCCACTTGAGTCGTCTGCCTGAGCATTATAAACTGCAGGGTTGGGGCCGTGAGGATTTGCTTGTGGATATAAAATTCCCCTCAGTCTCTTAATCAAAGCTTATGGCTGATACAGACTGTGATTTTCATACCTTGGAAGGATATTAGGACTGCCCTGAAACCAGGTGTGCAGCTTTATGGATTTGTAGCTGTTTTAGGTATTTTGAAAGGAAATCTTTCTCTGACCCAAATTTCACTGGAGCCAGAGGCTCCTTCAACCCAGCAGCCTGCCATTGGAATGACTATCAGCTTTGCCGTGGACAGGGGCTCTGGAAATCGCCTGTGGCTCTGGGAATTGCTGCTGGGAGGTACTGGACACATCCAGCAACCGTTGGAGGGGGTGGGCAGGCCAGTAACACCTGCTGCAGGACTTTGAGCCTGGCTCCTGCATGAGTACACCTACAGCGCTCCAGGTTTCCACACAGGAGCTGTTAGGAACAGCAAATCTGCTTCTGGGGCCAGCAAAAGGATCAAGTTGGGATGTTTTGAGGGAAGCGATCTAGGTTCAGTTAACTAGCATTTTTGGTGGGAATTGTGCTCAGCAGTACACATCTGATTCATCCTTGGATTTTCAGTCATTTTAATTACAACTCTGTCTGAGTCCTAATTTACTTGTGTGCTTAAAATTGAAAAATACTTAAACGAAAAAGAAGAACATAGCCAGTGGAAATTAATTCCCTGTTGCAATGTTTTTCACTATTGATGAAGAAACTAATGCAGCTAATGATGAGGAAGACTGATGGAAGTGATTTGCACAAAAGGCATTTGGGAAGGTCACTGCTCCCACCCAGCACCATGAATCTGAACTGTGTGCAGCATCTACCACCAAACAAGTAGTGCTATATTTAGAGGAGCCTAGCAAATGTTGTTGAGTATAGGATGTTGAACAGAAACAGTAATTTTCATCAGTGTATTATCTTCCCCCTCTTTACACTTAATCTTCGGGAGAAAACAGCCAGCTAAACTCTAGCTGAGATTAGCAGAAATAGCAGCAACCCAACTGGAAGTAATTTCACTGTTGACTGCCTTGCAGTGTATACAACAGATTTCATTCCAGATTCAGAAGAGAGCAATAGTATCATGGCTTTGGTCTCTTTGACCTCTGCCAGCTGCAGCTAGTCAGCATAACACAGCTTTTTTTTTTTTTTTTTTTTTTTTTTTTTTTTTTTTTTTTTTTTTTTCCCTCTCTGAAATAGTGAGTGTCTATGTTAACTAACTTTCAGGTTACATATTTTTAAGCCAGCTTCAGAAGCTTAATGGAACTGAGTGAATTAATTGGGTGATCTTACCTCCAATGCAAGGCTACCTCCTTTCTTTTCGCTTCAATTTCCATCTTGGACCAGAAAATATTCTTCAAAGTTGTTGAGCCACTTCTGTTAGACTTAAAGATCATGAAAGTTACAGCTGGAGAAGAGCACACTGCCCTCTTAAATGTTAGGTGAGTGCAGCACAGGGACAGGTGCTGCCCTCAATTACACCTGTGGAGACATGGAGAAATTTTGTTTCCTTCAATGACGTTAATTGAAGACTTTCAGTTTCTTGACTGAAAGTTTAGAGTACTACTTTCACACTTCCATTTGAACTCCTTCCTCAACTTCGCTTCAGTTTAGAAATTATTTCTATCAGATAGGATTTGGGGATATTCTGTATAGCAGTAGGTTTATAAATGTCAATGATATAACTGCCTGCATGACGTGAGATGCTAGTCAGGTAGTACGTTTAGAGCCTGTTTATCCTCTGTGGGTGCTACAAGCACAACCAGTCTGAGACACCTTGAATTTATGAGGTGTAGAGATATCAGGGAAACAGAGCGTGAGGTATTAATTTCTTCCTGCAAATCTACAACTCTCCTGATTCGACCTAGTTCTTGATGTCCCACGCTAAGCTCATGCTCTTTTCAAGGAAATATCTTCATCAGAATTTTTAGAAATCAAGGGTGTGCTCTACCTCTTGGTTATTTTCACCTCTTCCCTCTTGGTGCCCTTCTTGTTGTTCTGTGGTCATCCCCTCTGGTCTTCCCTTCTCAGCTCCTTCTCCCTGTATCATTCCTTTCCCTGTTCTTCTAATTTAGTCATACCCTTTCTTCATTTCATTCTCCGTCATTTCTCTGCACACTAAAGAAAACCCATGTCTTATACATGTTTTCATGTTTTGGAGAGAAGAAATGTAGCTTAGATTGTTCACCTCTTCACCTCTTTTGGAATAACAGCTTGGAAAATTACTCGAACTTGTGTAATTTCTTTTCTGGAATCACACTAGTACAAAATTTGAGTAATTGGATTTTGCTTGTCAGCTAAAAGGCTATAACACTAGATGATTCTTTAACCATTTCTGTTTATATTTGGATAATTACCATTACCTTTACACTTACCTCAGTTCTGCTGTAGGTTACTTTCTTAGTAAAATTACTGTGGAAACTTTGTCTGAGTGGGCAAATAGTTGCAGGACTCTGCCTGAATTCTTGATGCTTGTGCAAGACCACTAGTGGTGTTCTTATAAGGTGAATTTCTTCTTCATGGCAGATGCCTCCCTTGCAATCAGAACCTGTAACAAAAATTCAGCTGTGTGTCAGTAAAAAAAAATGAAGGTACAGCTGTAATTAATGTCTGTAGTCTTCAGCAGAGCTGGTGCTGAATGGGAAGAGTAGGAAGTTATCTCCCAAGCCTAATAAACCAGCATTAAACACAAAGTTGCTGGAATACCACTCTGTGGTTTTGGAGATAGTTACTGACCCATGAGTGCACAAAAATAAAGATAACTCTTTCTAAGACTTTTCTTTTTCTGTAAAGAATAGCTCTATCCTCAGTCTACAAATACTTTTTTGTCCGTGATTTTTTTTTTTTTTCCACATATGCAATTTCTGATTGGGGGAAATAACAAAATTCTGTTCATTGGCGCAGGAGTCAAGGGTCAATACTTCTCAGAGGACCAAAGTCTACCCTTTCCTAGCCCAAACCAAGTCATCTTAAAGTAAGTATTAAAATATCCAGATAAAATCCAGAAGTTTTTAGTCTGTAGATTTTATGCTAGTTCAGCTGTGTTTTCCCAAAAGTCTTAATAGCCCAACTTATCTCCAGTTTTACTGGTCTAAACTGGAGACATTCAGTTTTATGTTAAAAACTCTCCTGAAGCCCGGTCAATGGCAAGTTGAACATGAGCCAGCAGTGCCCTGGCAGCCAGGAGGGCCAAGCGTGTCCTGGGGGCAGCAGGGACAGCCTGGGCAGCCGGGCAAGGGAGGGGATTGTCCCCTCTGCTCCGCACTGCGGCGGCCTCACCTCCGGTGCTGGGGACAGCTTTGGTCACAGAATACAAGAAGGACAAAAATCTGTTAGAAAGTGTCCAAAGGAGGGCATGAAGATGGTCTTGAGGTGAAGCCTTACAAGGAACATCCAATATGTTCAGCCTGGGGAACTGAGATTGAAGGGAGACCTCATTGCTATGGACAACTCCCTTGAGAGGGAAAATGAAGGGTCTCTCTTCTCTGTCATGACCAGCGACAGAACCCAGGGAAGCAGCATGAAGCTGTGTCAGGGTAGGTGTGTGTTGTCTGTTAGGAAAATGCTCTTCTCCCAGAGAGTGGCTGGGCACTGGAGCAGGCTCCTCAGGGAAGTGGTCCCAGCAGCAGCCTTACAGAGTTCAAGGAGCATTTGAACAATACTCCCAGGAACACGGTGTAATTTCTATGTAATTCCAGGAGCTGGACTCAATGATCCTTGTGGGTCCCTTTCAACTCAGGATATTCTGTGATTAAACCTCCCTTTCAATTTCTGACTTTTTGCTCAGTGATGGAGATACTGAAGGAAGGAGGGGGTGCCTGTGCAGGGGAATAGCTGGACATTATCTGGTTCCTCTGACCTTTCTGAAATGGCTGAAAACAACACACACAAGGAGCGACAGCTATCACACTATAAAACCCATAGAATTACAGTCAGAAAAATTACCCACCCTAGAATTTAAGGAGCACAGTAGTGTGTTTTACTCCAAATAAACAGATTTGTATTCTGGCAAGGGCTTCTCAAAAATGAATGCAGCTGACAGTTGGGTAGCATTTACCTTCTACATCGGGATTCCAGGCACATCTTTGAGAGTGACAGGGCTTTTCACAGGGGCTGGGTGGTAGACGCAGCTGAAATCTGCATAACACATCAGGAAAAACAACAAACTGGATTTAAAGATTATGTTGTTTTTTACAAACAAAGGTATCTTAAAAGTATTTTAAGACTAGTGCTTCCATTAGCATTCCCATTTAATTCAGTAAGACAATTTCTGAAAATTAAGGACACTAATTAGATTTGTACAGTATTTTATTAATTAAAAAGAATATCTCTATCAATTTAAGAAGTACTCTGAAGCTGCTGAGAAATTTAATACCTCAGAAGAACTCTCTAGGAACGTCTCTCATGTCTCTTGCATGAAAAGCAACTGTTTTGTTGACTCTGTACATATTTATTTATAGTGTGTTGCATTTTAAATATAAACCAGTGTGATAGGGCTTTGTCTGGTTTTTAGTTCTTGTTTGCTTTGAGGTCACAGAACACACACTGGCTTGCTATTAGAAATCAGATGTTCGTTTACAGAAAGTAATGTTTAGGTAAGCTAAAGACTTAGAAATAAGTGAGGTACAAAACCTTCTACTTGGTCCCATTCACCATTTGGTTTAAGTGTTCAATAATTTCATCACTAATGAAGCCATTTGTGCATCATGTCTGAAGGATATGATCTGATTTACCAATTGATATCTTTTTGCTTTGCTTCCCCATATATTAAGGAGACCTTGAGTGTCATTCTTGGAAAAAAAAAAGATTCTTGTCATCGTGCTATCCTGGGCTCAGGCAATTACCACAACTGTGCCATGAAACAACTCAGGTAGAATGTTTTAGACTGATCAGCCTTAGGAGAAATATTAAGATAGAATTTTAGTATTGTAAATTTAGCGAAATTTCTAATTGTTTTACACAAAACCCCAAACTGCTTTAAAATAAACATTGTGATATCTCCACTGATCTTCTGTTTAGAAGACAGTCAAAAGCCAATAAAACACCAGAATAAAATCACTGCAATACAGTGGCATGGTATGCATCCAGAAAATGGTGGTCTGGACAATGCAAGGTAAAAGGATTAATGAAATGGAAGCTACTTGAATAATCAGTGGTCTGGAGATTTATCAGATGGATTCTTCCTTAATATTTCTCAAAGGCTTTTAAATCTCTTGTCAGAATTTTTTTACTCCCATCTCTGAAATCAATACTGGTGCTCTTGGTTCTTCTACCAATTATCCCAGGGCCCTGAAGTCTCTTCTGATTGCCCTCAGACTTCTCTTTGTTATTTTGTGGCTCCCAATTTAAACAGCCAATAACAGACAGTCATCAGAAGGCCTTACTAGACTGGAGGGTTTTACAATAATATCCCTTACCCCAGCTCCTGGGGCACAGAAGTTTGTCTTGTGATTTGGGTCTGGCCTCCATTCCCCTTAGAAGGGAGATTCCTATTGCAACTACCCTTCTCCTTTTAACAAAGGAGGCCTTGGTGCAGGGTACAGGTAGCGTTGTTTCTTGATGAAGGGTACAGATAATGTTGTTTCTTGATGGAGGGTGTTGTTTTGGGACACCCTGCTGTCTCAGGGTTGCAGCAGAATTCTCTGCAGACGCTGCGAGGAGACTGAGACTGAGTACTGCTCACAGGGGAAATGTGGAGTAAGGGGAACTCCTGTATTTTTTGTGCTTCTTCCTAGAGTTCTAAGGGACCTTGCTTTGTTGAAGGGAGTTACCACAACCTCAACTCCTGCTGTTCCTACACAGCCTGAGGTCAGCAGTAGTAATGATGCTGGAACGATGCAGTGACGTCAGTGGGAACACTCGGAGGAAACACAGGTTGAACCACATGGCAAAGCCCCTCCAATAGTCCATCGTAATGGCCTGTCACAGTACTGAGTTGTCTTGAATCTGCATCTGCTCCTCAAAACAATGACTCTGACCTTGTTTCTATTGTATATAAATATGGAGTAACTCCATGCCTTTCACTGGAGTTATTCCTCACTTACCCTTCGTCCATAGGAAACAGAGTTTGACCCAGATAAATGGGTGAAAAAGCCATGAGCTTGGCAACAGGTTGTCAAACTCCATCTTTCCATTTGGGATGTGGCCTTATTATTTACAAAATGTTATGATTGATTAGCCCTAATTTGCTTCCATACTTAAGTCTCTTCTGTGGGACAGAATTTGGGTAGGAAAAAGTGAGAATAAAGGATATTTTGTTCTGTGTGGAAGTTCCATCTGTTATGGATGTTCTGTGCTTTATTTTTAATTGCACAAGGACAAGCCCACCAAGGAAGTGACATTTGTAGTTAGCCCACCCCAGCACGTTAAATCTTCTAAAGTACAAAATAAAAACCATAAAACATTAAGAAGGAGGATATAATGGACCTATAAATAGGTTATTCCATTTAATCTATGTGAAAAAAATTCATCTTTTCCCTAGGCAATCTACACTTTCCACTGTTCTCAAACAAGCAGGAAATCACATCTCTAGTTTTGCTATATTATTATCATCAGGTTGAAACAATCTTCACAATCCTTAACAATATACCAGTGAAAAATATATTATCCTCACTTGCATCACACACTGTTTTTATGGCAGGTGACTGATGTCAGAATTGAGACACTTTGCTTTTTGAGTGACGTAACTCAGACTTCATATGTTTCTTACAAAGATTTTAATAAGTCCCATACAGTCTAGGGTGTGAGTACAGTGAACTTTTCAGGAGATTATGAAAAAACACATCTGAAAACTGGTTTACAGCTAGGTTTACAGCTAGGAATTGTGTACCCAGGAGATGTTGAAACAACCAGCCTGCTGCTGGATCTGAAGGAGCCCAGTCATAAGCCAGGCCCTTCCTATTCCCCAAAGCCTTGTTTTCCCTTCCCTGGAAGGGAACCACCCAAAGGGAACCAGAACTACCCAAACCTTTCAAGATGAGAGACAGCATCCCTAGCTGTTTGAATTATGGAAAATTCCCGCTGAATTTTCTTGTGCACACCCTCATGCAGCCATAGGTCATTTTCTCAGTACCTATCATTCCAGCCCATGAACAGGAGGAGCTGGAAACCAAACCAAGGCTGCTTGCTTAGGCTACATTTGCAGAGATTCTTGCACAAATGCCCTTCCATTCCTAGGTGTGTAGGCAGCCTCAGTGTCATACATGCGATGAAGCGCAAGAGGTCTGGGGGTTGTATGTGTGTAAAGGACTGCAAGAGAGAGAGGAATTTTTTCCACTAAGAATGTTCCAAATTTTAAAAATACTCAAAACACAACTTACCTCATCTCCATTCATTGGGATTTATTGTGGACATGTATTTGCACACAGCTCATGCAATTACAGTAAATTTGGAGCAAATTTGTGTTACTCTATGTCATTTGTTGCTGACTTCCTAACTGATTTTTTCCTTCCATGAAAATTTTGAACTTCAGATCTATATTGCCCACTAAGACAAAGTACATTGTAGAATTAATGAAAAGCTTACAGTCACATTGTTAATTTGGCAGCATTATCTCTTCTGGATAAAAGCTAATAAAGCATAGCTCTATACCTCAGTTTAGAAACACAAGCACAAACTACAAAGAGTGGCACTTTATGCATAAAAACTTTCTACAACAACGGCACATAAACTTGTAAATATGGGATGCTATTTGGGCCTAAGATGTGGGACTGTAATTATATGTAGAGACTCTTCCCAGCCTCTTCCCAGGAGAAAGAAAGAGAAGGTTTGATGTAATTTTAAATTTTATTTTAATGTGAAGCATTCCTAGGGTCTTCCTAGCATCTTTAAGGACAGTATAGCCCTTTCCAGGAAAAAAAAAAAAAAAAAAAAGTGTTTTCGTCATCCTCTGGATAAAAATATGCTTATAATAAGGGCCAAATTCTGGTTTTGTGCAGAAACATCAACCCAGAATAACCCAGCAGAGAGATGTAATTTAATGTTGAAAGCTGGCTTTACTGGCCTTGTTGCAGATACGAAAAACTACCATTTTTCTTCACACTACAGTGTGAAGAATTTGGCCAGCAAGATATGTGTTATGTGAGTGCCTCTGCATCTCTTTGCCTTGTTTCTTGGGAAGGAGAGATGCCTGGGATAACCTAACTAGATTATGGTTATCCCTGTGGGCTTCCACACTGTGACCAGCCTCTGAATAAGCCCCTGGAAGCATCACTGTTCTATATCCCTACCCACCACCATAAATGTCAGGAGACTCTCTTGCTTCAATAGTTGCAGGATGAGTAGTAAGCATGAAAAGGATGGGTGGCAGAGGACACTTTGTATCCCTTTGGACAATAGAACATACAATTGCTTCTGCAAATGTAACCCCAGAATGCAAAATGTATCCTCTTCCCAAGAAACCAAAACCCAAAAAATTGCTGTTTTGCCTGTTAAAGCTGTTTTGGTAGCTAAGAAAAACTTGCTGCCTTATCTATATTATGTTTTTCTTATAAGAGGTAGCTGTCTTGGGTTGCAGTGCAAGATGTAACCAAAAATACATATTCCATTACTGTCTGTTGAAACTGGTTGAGGAAGTGTTTTTTTCAGACACCAAAATCCTTCTTGGTTTCAAAAAGACAGGTGTCTGCCAGGGAGAATCCAGACCCTCCCTTGGAATGAAGAACGTAAACCCCCTCCCTCCAAATTCTTCTAATTTTTAAATTTAAGGAGCTTTCCAGCAGAAACATGGGAATAGGAGTAACAGTTCTTCATTAGGAAAATTAAAATAAAAATGTAGTAGTACAAAAAAGCAAACAAACAGTGGTGGTGAGATGGGTCCAGTCTTCCTCTGGGAACCCACTGGAAAAACAGACTGTCCTGCTGTTCTGGATCTCAGGTTTTATCCAGGTAGGAATGCTTGGCTCCTCCCACTGGGTGGAGCAGCTCACAATGGGGTGATGTAATTTTATCAGTCATGCAGTGAGCCTTAATGGCCCATTAACAGCAGATATCCGCCTGAAGGGAAGATGAGTTGTGGAGGAGTTAAAAACACTGCCCCCCCCTGATTTTAACAGCTGGACCGTTAACAGAAGACACCTGCCCCCATTCCCCCTCAGAATGGATCACAGAAGAGAAAAAACACTTCCCCAACTAGTTCCAACAGATAGTAATGGAATACATACTTTTTGGGTACATCTTGCATTGCAACCCAAGACAGTAGCTCACTACTTTATGAATAATTTAGTAAAAGCTTTTAGTCAAAAATGCTTGTTCTGTGGTCAGAGCAACTGTTTGCGTATGACAGTACTGATGTGACAATAAAATTTGTGGGTTAGAGGTGAAATCACCAGCTCATTCCAGGACACTAAAGGTTTGCACTGCTGAATGCAATTAGAAAATGTAGGTGAAAACATGTCAAAGGAAGCACTGTATTTTTTCCTTTGTTGTAAGGAGCTAAAAAGTGTAAGAAACCATCTGCACATTTGCTTTCCTGATTTCAGTCCATCAAAGCCTCCTTATCGTACAGCCCTTCAGAGAACCATGGCAGCTACTCAGCTGCATGAGCCCCTGCACTTAAGAAAGAACCATTTCATAGTTTTCCCTCTGGCCTCCAGTCTTCCTCTTTTATCAAGGGCAACCTTCCCAGCCAGGCCATCATTACGGCAAGAGAGGGCTCCCATACTGAGAGGTGCTGTGCTCCACTGCGGTACACTGCACACACTTCTGCAATGTCTGAAGAGATGGCAGCTCTGTGCTAATTAAGGAACTGTGCCAATTAGCTGCATCTGGTCTCTGAGTCAGAGCAGATTATAGTATGTATTTCAGAGCCTAGTTAGTTCCCAGTGTGCATCATTTGGTGTAAGAACTGACTTTCTGTTTGATGCCTTCTGTTTCATCTTGACTGGCCTCAGATGCACAAGTGGACAGAGGAACAGACAGTGAAGCAGCTTCTTTTCCATTGCTACTGATTTATACATGGCTTCTTTAAGACGTTTGAGTTTCCACTTCGCTCACATCGGTTCCAACCTTTTCCAGGCACAGAGCATCCTTGAAAGACAGACTATGGTTTTGGTTTTTTTTTTAATATCACTGCCACAACCAAGCAAACAACTTGCTTCTTATTTAAAATATGCAGAAGGCTGATCTCTAAGCTGCGTGAGTAGCAGAGTTCCTTGGTGCTTAGCATCTCCAAAATAAATTTGATTATGTTTGTTTTATTTCCTGCAGGTGCTCAGCAGAATTTTTGCCAAGTAGTAGCTAAATTGTAAAGAAATACCTTTTGGGGAATAGAATAATGAAATAACATTGTTGCTAGTAGTATCTCTTTAGGCGAAGTCATTCTAGTGGCTCTAGCTAGATAATACTCTGTTATGAAATACTGCTAATGATGTTGAGACTTCCTGCAGTGGTGGATAAGGCAGTTTCAGATCTCGGTTTCAGCAGAAGGAGAGAATGGATTTAGAAAGCTAAAAGTATGTAAATGTACATACAGGTAACATTGTGAACTGATTTGTTGTCCATCTCTAAATGTTTTATACAAAGAAAAACTCATTCTGAAATTCCTGGCATGTGATATGGTTTAGGCAAATCCTTAGGCATTCAGGCTTTTAAAGTCCATATGGAAGTGATGTGAGCATTGGGATTCACAAAGATCTTTCTTTGGTAAGGATGCATCAGGGAAACAATTTTCTTTCCTAGAAAACATATCAGATCTCCTTATGTTCAAGCCAATGTGGAAGTCTGGTCATTTAGAACCCAGAAACATTTAGACGTTACAGCTGACACCTTGATTGAACTCTTACAAATTGAACCTTGATCCACCATTATAAATACAGGCTTCCCTCCCATAAAACTTGATTTTTTTTGATTGATTCTTCAGACAGATTTTTTTGTCTGGGGTTAGACCAAGCAGCTGAGACCACAGCCACCTTTTTCACTGTACCCATCCAGGCAGTTTGCACGGAGTCTGTCTCCCACAAGGGGATTTATTCCCAGTTGAGCAGTACTGCAGAGGGCTTCCAGTGACAAAATCCCTTCAGGCAGGCTGGAAACTCTGTGGCTGAGGGCCCTGCTCAGTGCTGTGGTGGCTAAACCAGGCACCAGCTTTTCAGCAGTGCCCTGGGTGAGAGGCAGCTGTTTTACCGTCAGAGTTGGAAGGATTCATGCTGGCAGGGTGGGGCTAAGGTTAGAAGAGGAAACAGTTTGGGAAACACTGTCAGGATCCCTACTTTAGCTTGAATGAAAGGCAGCAGACTGCCAGCTGTGAGAATCAGTGGTCCTTCTCAGGCTTAGACATTCAGGAATATAAAATTGTCCTTTAACTGCATCAAATTCCTTCCTCTGGTGCCTCAAGGGAGTGAATGTGACATTTCTCTCAAAAGACCTGTGATCCTCCAAAGATAATTTCAGTTCACTGCAGGCGTTTATTTTAACAATTATAGAGGTAGGGCATGAGGCTTAACCTGGTCTGTTTCTGAAGAGGGAGGATCTTACATAGGCTGTTAGGGGCTTCAGGAATATTTAGAGATGTGAATAGTTACATAGATTTCATTTACACTGTTAAGTCATGCATCCAGTATTTATCTGACAGACTAGCAGTGCATGGACTGCATCAGAAAATCTCTTTCTAGCCCTGGGATGATTTTGTCAAGCTACAGGTGAATCAGTGTGACAAGGCTATTGCAGCTATAGCTGTCGCTGCTTTGCTCTGGCACTGGAGAGTACCACCTCCAGTGCTGTCAGTCAGGAGCCTTTAAATACACACAGTGGTCTTAGAAAAAAAAGACTGTAAAAAAGGCAGTTCCACGCAAAATCAATTTCTCTGCTGTGAATTGAATAATTCTTTTTTAGTATAGTAAGCCATTAAAAAAATTAAGCTTCTTTCTTTTACATCAAAGTAAGGCAAGTGCACTTTATCTGGAGAACATGAATGCCTAAAGCTGCAACTTCTTTTCACCAGCTCTCAGCAAGTGGCCATTTAGTCTTAATTGCTACTCACGGTGTAGTCCAATTAAGAATGGTATTAACAGGCCAAGAACTATTTGTTAATCAGTAAAAGGTATGACAGACAGTTCTTGTTTTTTTATGAGGTTTTGATTCACGTTTTTGTGTGACAATCTAACCAGCTGGTACCAACTCTCCAATCAATACAAGAGTATTATCAAGCTATCAGCTATAAACAAAATAAATGTACTTATATAATTGAGAAGTGCAAAACTTTATAAAATGCTTATTTATATTTGGAAAGGCACGTGTTGCTGAACTGGTAGAACCAAGTGACGGTATTGACATTTGACTTGAGAAATGCTTCCAAGCCTCCTTGAGCTGGAGGTAACTTCTAGGAAGACACTTTATGTTCTGGCACTTCAGGGTGCTTGTCCAGACAAAACAGATATCCTTTTTCTGCTGGAAGAATATTTTTTCCAGGCAGGAACATGAGGTGAATTGTGGTACCCCTATGGAAATTTTCCCTTATACTTGTAGGGAGTAGTTCAGAAGTCACACTTTCCAATCCAGCTATTTCCTGTCATATCTGAAAATTGCAGTAACAGCTTCAATAAAGTACATTCATGTAGCATTTTTTCCTCAGAAAAATATTACACTCTGCATGGTTTTTTTGTGGTCATAATTTCAATCAATGCATGTTTTGGTTTTGTCTCTTTTCATTAATGGAATGCTTGGTGCTGTTTTTCAGTCTAAAGTGTTTTAAGTTTAAGGTGTTTAAGTTTAAGGTGTTTTATGCCTTTCAGTCTGGAGTCACTATATTTGTAATACCAGAAAAGGGAGAATATAAAGTGGGTAGTTAGAAAAGTACAGAGACCTGAATGCAGTTTATTTCAGGATGTGGAGGAATGTATATGTGACATAGAAGCCTGCAGTGAGATCACTTTTTTGGGCCTGCACAAGTGTTAATCATGTCTTTTTCCACAGTAAACAATCCATTCTCCCTTGATGGGAAGTGGCAGGGCTAAGCAAGAAGAGGTTCTGCCAGTAAGTTAGAAATAAGACAGAATACTTTGTACAGGGACAACAATGCAGAAATGCACCTCATCATATGGTTGAAAGGCAACCTCACCCACTTAACTTTATGAAATTTGACAGCTTTCAGTAATTCTGAGAATCAGCAAAACTCTTGTTTTCTTGGTACATTGCTAATGAAGACGGACTCTTTATTCCTACAAAAAAAGGTGTTTAACTTCATTCTCTCTATATTCTTGCAAGAGAACAAGATGGGGACTTTTTACCATGAACTTATACTCTTTCAACCAAGAGTTTTGTAGCTTCATATGTGTGCCTTTGTTATTTTGCCTGCTTTTTTTCTCTCTAAGAACATCACTTGTGAGAGGGTGTGGGGGGATCCAGCTGCTTGTGAGGGAAGCTGATCTGATGGATGGACTTGTCCTCTTCATTGATTGATGCATTCAGCTAATTTTTCAGAGGACTTTTATTATCTGTCTAACAGATAGATCTGAAATTCAGTGTTTCAGAAAACAATACACTGTGTTCTTGTTCTGCAGTACATATGTCACTAGTGGACCCATAATTTAATGACGTTATGCAGGTCATTATTTTTGTCATTAAATATCAAATCATTTTCAGACCATCTCTCAGTAGAGAGCTTGACTCTTGTCCATCTAAGGTGAAACCCATGGGTCCTTCCTGCATCTGAAGTTACATTTATTACATTTCCGCTCTCTTTGGTGCAAGAATTCTTTGCACTGATGCCTTGGCCCAGGGTGTTACAATGTCAACTCCATCTGCTCTGGGTTTTTCCACCCCTACTGGTGTGTAAATCCTTAGACAGTAATTATATAGGATTAGCTGGCAACTTCATGTATCACAACTATTAGCAGCTTTCCAAAGCTGAAGTTCATGCAATATTCACATGATAATCAACAACAGGACTGAAATGAAATGATGAAACAGGTATGGAATTATTCCCCCACAACGCATGCTGCAGTACATTCAAGCAGCCTCACTTTGCAAGCTGCTTTGTGAGATTAATAAGCATATCAATCCAGAATCCAGTTTAGGAGTGCTGTAAACCACTGGAAGCACCAGATGAAATTGTGCCACAAGTGCAGTTAACAGAGGTTTTGGTATTGACTTCACCATGGCCAGGACTTCATGCCTGGTCTCAGGAGGAACTTTTTACTGATTTACCTCAAGTAAGAATCCGGTGCTGAGCAGAGACAGGAGATCCCCAGTGCCTGGTCTGCCTACAGGTTTGTTTCCTCATCCTGTCTAAAGAAAATTGCTGTGCTGTTGGAGTCCAGGGCATTCCTTTGGCTGCCCTGGAGGGTCAGAGACCTGGACTGGGGGGTCTGGGACCCTGGCCCAGAGCCCAGAGGGACACTGGCTTTGATCTCAGTCCATGGGAAAGGCTTCCTGCACTGCAGGAGGGATTGCAGGCCACAATAGTGTGAAAGATAGTAGTTTAGCTTATCACGGGGTGAGAAAACAGTAGATTTGGGTTTTTAGCATTGAAATGAATAGGGGCAAGATGGAGAATTTGGGGCATTGTATCCTGCTTCTTCTTTCTTCTTCCCTCACTCCATTTTCTGCAGTGACAGTGGCACAAAGTAGTTTAAAGAGATTGGGTCAAAGTAGAGATGATCTGTTCAGTATAAGTGATAGGTATTGGCAAATGATAAATAAAGAATATATAGCAATTAGTATAAAAGATAACGACAGCCCAGTGCAGGAGGAGTCGAGGAGTCACCAGATGCCCGAGCGGCTGCAAAGACCTTTGTGGGGCACTGAGAAATTTGTAAGATAAGAAACAATAAATGAAGCATGCAACCTTGAAAAATCAGAACCTGAAGACTCCGTCTCTTTCTTGTGTTTGGCTTGGAGCTTTGCAGAGGGCAAAAAGACTGTAAAACCACCCGAACCTCAGAGGAAAAAACCGAGACTGTGCTTCTGCCCATTTTCAAATCCAAGTGACAGTCTGTTGCCACATAATTTTGTCTATGTGTGGGTCTTTTTCTGCTTAGTTGATGATACTGAAAATGTCACTAAGTGCAGAGTGGAATAACATGCTCAGAATAGAGTGACTGCAAGTTTGTGAAGGAAAAGCATATTTTTTATGCTTCCTATAATTGAAATGTTTATTGTACAGCATATAAAAATTAGTGTCTAAGATGGAACCTTTTTCAATTAAAATGTTTATCATACGCTCAGGATCTGTTTTCTCTCGGGTTATGATCTCAGTCTTCCTGTCTAAATAATGATTTACTATGTCTGGGGGCATTTCCTTCCAGAGTTTTTTTCTTTTGTGCACTTTGCACTTGAAAGCCCACTCACATTTCATGGCAAAGGATGCAAAAGAACATGGCATTCACCCTTGAGTTCTAAGGACAATACATGAATCTAACAGTTGTAGAACTACCACACAGAAAACAAGATTTCTCTTACTATACTATTAGCTCTCCCAGTCTAGCAAAAAAAACCATAGTTGTGGTTTTCCACTTAATTTCCTTCCATTTTATCTCAGCTGCTGGACACCCAGAAATGTGCCTCTAATGAACCACAGGCGTGTGGTGGCACTGACCGTAAAACCACTGGTCTTGTTGTATATAACTGATTACAATATTTTGTATGTCCCTCTCTGATTCTGGTACATATTCCATCTAATTTCCTTTCCCATTGTAGCATATATCAGCATCATACTCAGGGGGTCCAGAAACATTAAAACATTTTTAGAAAGTCTTTGCAATATGAGTGTGGATTTTAGGCATGCAGCATGAAAAAGGCAAATTGATTTAAACATTTAGAAAGAGAAATCCAAAACAGATGCACACCTGGTTAACAGGATCATCTCCCAAGAATGTGCATATTATTTCAATAAGAAATAATACATTGAAATCCCAGACCTTTGCCACCAGAGGGTACACACATTTCTTTTCTTAGTTGTGTATGCTCTTCTTTGCATGTAAGATTTGGTCTGAATGCACTCATGACAGTTTACGTAAATGTGGAAGTCTTCAGGCTTTCCCTGAAGCATTTTGATATGCTTGTTAAACCTCTTGTATCCAACCTGTAATTGTTGGAAACTTATTTATCAGACAATCACTCCAGTGTTTTGACGAGTGTTTTTTTCCTTTATTTGGTGTTGCTGGGGTTATATGATCCTTTCAAACTAGAACACACCTGTTCTGCTGCCAGAAAGAGAGGAGGTGGTACCACCTACCTCCTCCATCTCCACCCCCAGCATCCAGTTTCTGCCTGCTGCCTGCCTAGCAGTGTGCAGGGAGCAAGTCTAAACTGGCACACTGCACAACCATATGATTGCAGGTCCCAACACCGGAGATGTGGTGAAGACCATCTTCTAGGAGAGAGGGAGGTGACATTCCTTCTGGTGACAAAAAGGACTTCTGCTGAATTCAAGTGACTCTGCAGTGTGAACTGTGAGATTAAAAACAGTCCAGATCTCAGAGGATTCCACCTTCATTAACTATGTTCATTAAGGCCTCAGTTCAACAAAATCATTAAGAACATAATTCATTCTAAGTACCTGAACTGTACCATTGACTTCAATCATGTGGCTAACGTGCTTAAAATGAGGTGAGTGCTAAAGCAATTGAGGGGTGAAATGACAGAACCTATCACAGCTACCCCAGAAATCAACTGCAAAGTGTTCATTGATTTAGCCTGGCAGAGTTGTGCTGCCAGTCTGCACTGAAATCACAGCATCCTAGGGTGTCTCTATGGCCACGGTCCCCCTGGATAAAACTGAGATCATATGCTCTTCTCCCTCCACTGCTACTGTCTCGTCCTAGCACCTGGGCAGTGGTGCTGCATGGGTACCTGGCGGCTTTCCCCAGCCACTTCTTTACTTTTTATACATTTTTGGGTCTAGCAGAAGATTGGCTTTTTGGGGTTTCCACCCCTCAGCCTCAGTGGCCAGACCAATTGTCAGTTACAGTTGTTTTCAGGTTAGAAATATGCAAACAAAGGACAGAGAATGAAAAACAAAGGATTTGTTTATGTTACATCTGTGGGAAAGGTAGAAAACTGCTCTAATATTGTACAGTAACTAAAAGATCTGACCCCATTATGAAATTCAAAAGGCTAATAATAAAACTCAGAAAAACCAGGGTAAACATCAGAGGCTTAGAAGTGGACACCCCCTCTTTACCCCCTGAATTCCCTGATTTGCTGTCCTGTTGTGACCTCCCCTGAACCCTCCCCCGCTTATAAGATCAGGGAGGGAAATTCAAAAGGTCTCTCTGGATGGCAGTTTGGACAAGCTGCAGAGCTCCCGCAGCTCAGCTCGAATAAACCATCTTTAAGCCTGCTCAGCTGTGAGCCATCCTTTTATCTGCCGCTGCAGTCACAACACAATTTGGGCCAGCCGCTGCTGAGAAGCCGGTCCAGCAGGTAAAGATAACCTGCTTGCATCCCCGGACCGAAAACGCTTTGGCCGCTGTGCAGATCTGAGCCAGCCAGGGGCCCGCGCCTGCCCGGTGTGGAAGGGCACAGCCACAGCCCAAAGGAGCTAAAGGATTTAGAGGTTTTCATTCCCCTGCTGTAATTCTAGCAGAGATCGATTTTTTAATATATTCTCTAAGTAAGTATGAAATATTTTAAGTAATGTGTCAGAAATAATTATTAAAACAAAACTTATTTGTATCCCTGCAGAATACACAGAGGTATTGAAAATTGTAATAGTTCTGAATTTCCAGCAGGGGAGCTGAGTAGTGTGTTTCAGTAGAAGGTGTACTGTGAAATCAAACCACTCACCTGCACTCACACTTGGTAGGTGGAATCATCACTGCAAGCATCAGCAATGGCAGCTGTTTCTTGACTGAGAAGAGTTCCTGAAGCACATATTTTATGCTATTGTGCTATGGGATTTAAGTTTTGGTGATAAGCCTGACATTGACTTCAGTTGAGGTGATATAAAGCCAAACTCAGATCGTGGCTAAGGAATCTTTAGGCCAATATTCAAGATCAGATATTATCATGTTCAGCTATATTTAAGGGAATAAGATAAATGTGTCCTGTAATAGAGAAATTAGTCAGGCAGTTCTCCTGCCTGGCTTTCTATCTGGTATGTACAAACCTCCTTTCTCTATAGAGTACTCTCAGTACATGGAAAAGGACCTCAAGGCAACCAAGGTCTTCTCTCCTTGGGAAATTTTTGACTAAAAATGAATGAGGCAGAGATTCAATGTTGTTGCTTTGTGCTTCAAGTTTGGGCCAATATTTTCAGCTGATAGCCAAATATAACTGGTATCTTTATTTTTGGAAGTCTTTTGTTAATATTATATTCCTGCAGAAATTTATTTCCCTCTCATACCCAGGGACCCCCATCTCTATCTCCCATTTTTCCTTCTGTCTGCCTATAGTGGTGTTTGGCCTACAAGAATTGGTAATTCTATCCTTTTTCTGAAGTGGAAGGCTGTGTTCCCTATCGGAGTTTTATGAGCACTGGGTTTTCTGCAAGGCAAAAGGGCACCCAAGAGTGCAAAGAGTGGAGATGCTGGTCCACATGTACATGGCTGTGAGCTGCCGTGTGCTGTTCAAGGAAGTCCAGCACAGAGTTGAACTTGGCTTTAAATCTCTTTAGATAACATGCTGACCTCTTCTGTAGATGCAACAAAGGTGTTGGCAGCAAGACTTCATTCTTACCTCCCACTCAAGCGAATTTGTTACTACTTCTGTACCAAATATAATTATTTAGGAAAAAATATTATTATAAATCTTCCATCTCTGGTGATGTAAAATTAGATGCTAATGGAATAAAAAGGTGTTCTGTGAGAACTATACATATACAGCTATAACTGTCTTGTATAATTCTGCAAAAATTCATAGGTATTATAGAATGCAAAGGTCTGCATGATCAGTTCCATTGCTAATAGTTTCTTAAGTATTATAGTTAAAAGTTGTTAGATGTGTTCTAGCATATAATTTATATAGAGAAATATAATCTGATGATGCTTAACTCAGTGTCATTCAACAATATATTTCATGCCAAATCATCATAATCTATTAAGCCAAAGACATTTACAGAGAATTGACTTCCATCCTTAGGAAGTTGAATGTAGCTTTGGTGGGATTAATGGCTTAAAGTTAATTGTTTTTGCTAATGTTTTATTTGAAACGGCCTGCTCAGCAAAGGTAATGTGACATTTTGCTCACTAGGGATGACAAGCCAAACTCACTGCTGACATAGGCAGGTGTAACCTCATTGGCTTAATTAGAAGCTGCACCTACTTAAGTCAGTGAATTTGGTATTGTGCCCTTCTGCAGAGAAGGGGAAAATGTAAAGGCTGGTGCTTAGAAACCTGGAGGTAGAGCACAGAGGACAAAAGAAAGAGGAAATACCAGTGTCTGAAATGAGTTGGCCAGTTACTCTAGAAAAGTAACTAGCAAAAGCAGCCAAAGCTGACTTTGCCCTCTCTAGGAAGGACTGTGTGTTAAATCTTGTGAATAAATGGTATGGAAATAATCTGAGGTTTTAATAACCACTTGAAAGAAACAAACATATAATTGTTTCTGGAGCAAAGAATAACCATTGCCCTTTTGTGAGGAAGAAACTTGTTCATTAGAAAGAAAACAGACATAGTGAACAAAGGCTGTTGACCTGGAGCAGGAGGGAGTTCACATTTATAAGTGCATATTAGCTCTGAAATGCTGGAAGAGATAATGGGAAAGTTGAAGACAATTAAGGAGGTGCCTGGCCTCTTATCTCTACAAGACAAAGACAGTGTCCCCAGGAGGTGCCATGTGGTCCTTCCTCAGCCACTGCAGTAGGAGTTCCCTTGTGCAGAACAGAGCTACAAGCCTGAGTGCTTCCAGCAGAAAATTTGCTAGCATTGCATGTGTAGGACTCAGACTCATGAGGATGGACTTGATTTCTGCATTTTCTTTCCTTCAGGAGACTTTGAGCCCTCTCATTGCAACATTATAATTTCATTCAGGAAAGGAAATCTGAAGGGTAGATCCATGGTCACTCTAAGTCCGCCTTATATGCACAGTGAAGGAAGGAGAGAGATAATCTTTTGAAAAGAAACACATGGATCATATAAATTTCATTTGATGATGGAGACCATACCTTCCCAGGAAAAAATCTACAGACCTTACTAAAGCTGTGGGTGTGGTCAGAGTGTAGCTAGTGTGGTCTCACCTCAAGTCCTGTGTGGGGTTTTGGGCACCTCAATGTAAAAAGGGCGTAAAACTATTAGAGAGTATCCAAAGAAGGGACGAAAAATGGTGAAGACGTGCAACTACATGAGGAGTGGTTCAGGTCACTTCAGCCTGGAGAAGAGGAGACTGAGGGGGACATTATCACAAATAACAACTTCCTTGTGACCAGTGACAGGACCCAAAAAAATGGCATGGAACTGAGTCAGGGGAGGTTCAGGTTGGCAATCAGGAAAAGGTTCTTCATCCAGAGGGTGGTTAGGCACTGGAACAGGCTCCCCAGGGAAGTGGCCACGGCACAGTGATCCTCTAGCCTTAGTTTTTCTGAGCCAGTTTATTTTAGATGCCATGGGGAGCATCAGAAAACCCCAATGGGTCTCCAGCAAGAAGATTCGGCTAGATGATATGGCTTGTCCTGGAAGAACATTTTGCTGCATGCAGTCTGTAGCTATGTGTTTTCTTGATCTTGACTCCACCCCTGGCCCACAGCCTGGCAAAGCTGGTGTTGGAAGTACTGCTGTTGGAAGCATTGATGTCAACTGGTCTGAAGTTTATCACTTGTCACGAGATGTCTGAAATATTTCCTAAAATTTTGACTACTCACAGCTGGTGTAAAGCTCAGATAAAAAAGGTGAAAAAAACCTTGAGAATGCAGAAACAGAAATAAATCCCAGAGTCTTAAAAAAAGTTGTGGGTATGTGGGTGAGATTAATCAAAGGATTATTGCCCTTACCCCTGATCCTTGAAGGGACATTCATGATGTTTGATAAAATGTGCATTCTCATCCTCAGCTCACCACCTCCCCCTTCCCCATAGTCCGTGGGAAGAAAATGAAAGGATGGAGAGTTACCATGTGATAAAGGTGAAGCTCACCCTGCCATGTGCAGAGCACACTCCTAGGTAAAGTAATACTCCAAGCTTTTTAATCCATGTTTGAATTCCTGATACATGTGGCACTGCACACAATTGAAACACACAAAAGGAACTAGATATTGACTTTAGTCCGGGAATGCTATGGCCAATTTCATTAAGACAAAATCCACATAAGCTGAGAATCCTCTTCCAGTATTTCATATAAGTAGGAAGAAAGGCGGGAGGGTCAGATTATATAAAAATAATTAGATTTTGAAGCATTTTCTGAGTGGGAAAGATTTTTTTATGCAATAAGAAACAACCTAATGCAAAGTATTACCCTTTAGTCTTGGTCATGCTGACATTCATGTATTATCATTATAACCCTTCCAAATACCTTACTACATCAAGAATTCACCACTTAGAATGTACGTTTGATTCTTATTGGGTGACTGTGCTTACAGTTTCAAAATTCTCTGAGCTTTGCTCCAACACAAATGCCTTTCCATAAAATAGGCAACCAGAGAAGATGGTCTGATGTAGTTTTCTCCAGTTAGAAATGTCATTTCCTGGTTTATATAAAACATAGATATTTTATAGGTTGTTAGAATATTGAAAATATTATGAACAGAGGAAATCTGCAAATGAATTATTCTTCTAAAATTATTCTTCTAAACTATCCAGGAAGCGTATATTACTGGTCAGATTCTTGTCTCAGTCTTGGTCCACAGGAGCAATCAAATTTAGGTGTTAGATGCCTAATAATGTGCTCAATACAGAGGAAACTCAATTTGACATGAAAACAGCAAGTTACTAGAACTAAATTCTAGTGATCTGCATGTACAGGAAAAATGTGAAGTGGTGAATATTCTTCACGCTAGTTTGTAGTATGTAACAATACATTATATTATTGATGCCTTAAGTTTTAGCTTTCATGTTTTTCAGATTTTGTGCTGCCTAGGGGTATAGTTCTGAACCCCATATTAAGTGTTAGTCAGCTCTCTTCACAGAATAGGTAGACAAAAGAAATCTTATTCCAGATGGAGATCAAACACAATGGTTCCAAGTTTTCAGGCCCAAAAGCATAAACAATGGTGCACTGAAGAGAGAAAACAAGAGGGATGGGACTTCATAATCTGAGGCTGTAATTGGACAATTAAATCCAATATGCAGATGGACCAAAACTTATAAAAGTGTGAGACCTCAGGACCGGTGGTCCATTTTGTGACCATTTTGGGTCCACCTTGGGTGTAGACCTGGCCAGGCTCTTGTACTGCCCAAGGCGTATTGGAGAGATTGGTGAGGCGTATCATTTAAGACCTTTCAAAAAATATCTACTTTATTCTTTTAGCTCTGTCTAGTCTCTGTTCCAGGTCAATCTTCCCAAAGCATCATTATAATAATTATGTTAATATATCAGGAAGACACTACGGGAATTACCAGAATAGAAGGAGAGACAGTTACAGTCATGTAACCTTATAATTGTATAAAGCTGTGCAAGGAACTGAGTGGTGTTCTCCTAAGAGCTAGATATAAAGGCTTTGTTATTTGTTCAAGAATGGAGGTTCTCCTTTATTTGCAATCTACCTGAATTTTGTCAGTTCTTCCAGATGTATTTAAGTGAAAGTCAAGATAAGTTCAGCCATCAAAAGAAAACCAAACCAAAAAAACAGTTTACAAACTGAGCCTAGGGATGCGTATGACTGAAGAAGAGTTGTAGAGCAGTGAAGATCAGAGATGCAAAGAAAAGCTGGCAAGAGGG
This sequence comes from Tachycineta bicolor, assembly GCA_025960845.1. Taxonomy (NCBI): domain Eukaryota; kingdom Metazoa; phylum Chordata; class Aves; order Passeriformes; family Hirundinidae; genus Tachycineta; species Tachycineta bicolor. The sequence goes on along the minus strand of JANEHK010000031.1, from coordinate 6,315,882 downwards.
AAAAGGGGATATTTTTTGTGCAGCAAAAAAATGCCTATTAGTTATTTTACAGCTACATCACAAAGGGATGCATTTTTTTAGAAACTTACTTTATGATTTTGGAAGCAGGCTTAAATATCTTCCTCATCAAGGAAGCTTCTAGAATGGGTTTTAGTATCTCCTGCACCACCTCTCACCACTGTAAGTCTTGCCCAGGGAGATAGAAAAGAGATGAAAACTGAGGGACTGTTTATCATCCCAGACTAGTAATTTATGTAGGAAGTTCTTTCTATCCCTTTTATCAACAAATATCTCCCCCATTCAATACGACTGGACCTTTTACTGTCTTCATGGCATGCCTCTGATACTCCCAACACTGTTTCTAATTTGCTGAGACTGCTGACATCCCATGAGGTGAGGTCTGCACCTCCCCTTCTCCTCACCTGCAGGTGTTGGGCCAGGCAGCTGCTTTCCCCTGCCAGCTCTTGTCAGGGCTCAGAGCATGGGGAGCCTCCTCATACCATGGCACAGCACTGTAAATGGCAGGGTTTTTTCCAATCTGAATATGGCCTAAATATTTATAACATCTGTACTTGCTAAGAGGCTCCTTTGGGCATGCTGACTAAATGGAGGTTTTAATAGCCACATGCATTGTGGTGTGAGAGAGACCATCACAGTGATATTTGACTGTGAGCTGTCATGTCAGAAGGCACAACTGCTATCTTGCAAGATAGGCTTTGCAACAATGAATTATTTATTGATTGATTTGTGGTATGTTATTTATTAGAATTTGTTTCTGTCATCCTTTGTTCACACTCTTTAATTTAGACTGTGGGTTTTGGTTTACTAATTTCACAGCATCAATAAAATTCTAAGTTTTTAAATTTGTGAATTAATGTGTTAGAAATTGTGACCTTTGTGCAGAGAGAAAGCTGGGGTGCACAACCTCATTGTATTGAAGCCTGAAACTGGAATATGCAGCCACACCAACTCCTAAAATTGAGAATAAAACCCCATAGTACCCCACACAGAATTACAGAGGACAGGACCATAGTCAGTGAAAACAACAGATCAGATCCTAGAAGCAACAGTACAGAGACATCAATACTCTAATTTACTAACTAGTTCTGCCCTTCCATGTTGATGGTTTTATTTTTCCTTCTGAAGGTAGCTCAGATGTTGCTGGCTTAAGTTTTTCTTCTGCATTCCTTCTGCAGGACAGGCCCTTGGCCCCCAGCGCAGCATGGCCTGAGGGACTGTGAGAATGTTCTTTATACAATAACCAAATCACTGTACATGTGTGCTCATGTGTGCACTGATGCCAAAAAGATTTTTGCTTTTTATACAATTTTCATAGCTCTGTAAATTACTATTATATGTTTATACATCTCCTTCATTAACTCTAGTATGTTTTCTATCCTTTCTATTAGATTTTAGAACAATAAGCTAACCTTCTAAACATAATCCTCAAATATTGTATAGTCTTATTGTCTGGAAGAGGACCTAGAAGAACTTTTTTTTTTCCAACAAGAATCTGAGAAGTCATAACAAAAGGTGGGGCAAAGAAGCCCTTGGACCAACTGGGTTTGACCCATGCTTGGGTTACTGGGAAGATTGAATCTCCTATTGGATGTATCTGGTAGATAGCCTAATTAATCAGCCTTATCAAGTTGTGGAAATCTGGTGTGCCCCACCACCACCAGGACACCTGGAAGCTTCTGAAAAATGGTCTGCTTCTTGCTTTACTATTCTAGCGCAGTTGCAAGGGTTTTTTTCTCTTTTAATTATAGGCAATAGCACAACAGAGTAAACATTCTTCTAGACCATAAGCACCTGCTTCTATCAGCCCCACAGGTACATTTAAAGGAATTTCATCTTTAAAGACAGCTTTAGAATGTTTTGCTAAGAGTGAGCTGAAGTTCTGCTTTTCAGGATCCAAGAGCTGCCTCTGCACACCGGGGTTTTCTCCGCAAATATCCGGAGCAAAGTCTCTGTGGCTGTTAGCATAGCTGCAATCCCAGCTGTAAACCAGCCTGTGAAGTCACATCCATCATCCACATGCACAGTTCACATCCAAATCCCTGTTTAGGGGACACCGTTTACATGCAAGGCCACAACAGGACAAGGAAAAAGGAAGAGTGGAAAATTGGATTGGAAATTCCCCAAATGGGTTGTTTCTGGTGCTCCAGAGACATTTTAATCATTACTTTACAGTCAAATTCATTTGTTTCAGCAATCCCATTTTTGGTGGTCCCTTGGAATTCCTATTCTCTTAAAGATACGGGATTCCAAAGGAAGACAAATGTCTGCTTTGCTCTGCTTAACAAGCTACTAGCCATCTGTTGGAGTGATTAACTTCTGGAGCACCATAATTTGCATACATTTTTAATTGTTTTGAGGCTTGGATGTAGTTGGTTTCCAGATACATATTTTTTTACTATTCACTCCCCAAGCAGTGGTGGTGGTGATATATTGGGAATATCAATACTGTAAATATTGTTTATCAATTTATGAAAACAATAAAATACTTAAATTCACATCTGCATCAACCCTCAACATTTAAGTGGTATAGGATGGCCATCTGTGTTCTGGGGTACATCAGGCACGGCATGGCTAGCCAGCAAGGGAGGGGGTTGTCCCGCTGTGCTCTGCACTGGGGCTGCTTCAGTGTGAGTCCTGGGGGCAGTTTTGGGTGCCACAATATAAAAAAAGACATAAAGCTATTGGAAAGTGTCCAAAGAAGGGATGAGGATGGTGAATGGCCTTGAGATGAAGTTCTGTGAGAAGCAGCTGAGATCACTTGGTCTGTTCAGTCTGGAGAAGACTGGGGGGACACCTCACCAAGCTCTTGGACATCCTCCTGAGGGAAGCAGAGGGGCAGGTACCAATCTCTTTACTCTCATGACCAGTGGCAGGACTTGAGGAAATGGTCTGAATGACCAGGAGAGGTTTAGGATGGATATCAAGAAAAAAGCTTTTTGCCCAGAGGGTGGCTGGATACTGGTACAGCCTCCCACAGAGCACCAAGCCTGATAGAGTTCAAGGAGCACATGGACAGTGCTTTCAGGCATAGGTGTGACTCCTGGGGTGCTCTGCACAGAGACAGGAGTTGGATTTTGATGATCCTTGTGAACCCCTTGCAACTCAGCATATTCTGTGATTCTATGGTTCTGTGGTTCTATTGTTCTATGATTTTATGGTTCCATGATTTTATGATTCTATGATTCTATGAATTGTTCTCTGGTGCTTAAAGACTGTTTTGTGCACAGAATTAATTTAGAATGTCTATCTAGATTATTTAACTTAATATTTACTTTAACTTATTTGTTTTCTAATTTTTTACTAGTATTTTATATGTTTAAAAGAATATTTCAGAACCCATTCAGAAAAAAGAAAACAGTAAGTGGTTTAAAAAAAACCACCAGCCTAATCTCAGTTAAATGCTGGTATTCATAATGTTCCAACATTGTTCATGGGAATTGTAACAAGTCACAGTGGAAACTTGTGTTCTGTGATTTTTCATGTAAAAGCATGTATTTCTGTGCTGCATGGGAGAAAATAGCAGGTACAAAGTAAAAAACAACTAAGATGGAAACTCTACATGGGCTTTTTGTATTAACACAAAGTCTTTGGGTCAAAAATTACAAGAGTAATTAAGGTGGTTTTTTGTTTTGTTTTTTTGTTTTGTTTTGGTTTCGTTTTGTTGTTGTTGTTGTTTATCCTGGTCATTTGGATTCTTACTTACTAATGTAGCCTGCAGGTTGCAGTTTAGCTGTGGCTGCTGAAATTTTAGAATCATTGGGCAGAAGATTTCAGGTTTTCTTCTCATTCATGAATGGGGAGAATCAGGTTACAAGAGGCTCACTCAGTTTGATTTAGATTATGCGGACTAAAGAACAAATAATTGATCTAATTTTATATGCATGCATCAGGCTTGGCAGAATCTGTGAACCACTTTATGATATTGTCTCATTTCTAACTGTGGAGAGCTGACTCTGATTTAGAGTAGGCAGCTTTTCAGGGTTTGGTTGTTTTTTTCTTTTCCATATTTGTTTTTAGATTATTATTAGAGCCTTTAATGGAGACCCCATGCATTTTCAAAATTACATATTTTCAGTGTTTCTCTAGTGTACAGTAGAACAGACTATTTCAATTGGAAGTGGCATAAAACATTCATACAGTTCAACTGCCTGACCACTTCAGGGGTGACTGAAAGCTACAGCATTATGAAGGGCATTGTCCAAATATCTCTTAGACACCGACAAGCTGGGAGCATCCACCCCTCTCCAGGAAACTGTTGCAGTGTCTGACTACTCTTTTGGAAAAGAAATACTTCCTAAACCTCCCATGGCACAGCTCTGAACCATTCCTCTCTGTCCCATCACTGGATACCCAGAGAGGAGATCAGTGTCTCCCTCTTCACCTCTCCTCCTCAAGACGCCACAGAGATCCATGAGGTCACCCCTCAGCCTCCTTCTCACCAAACTAGACAAGACAAATGCCCTCAGACACTTCCCATGGGACATTCCTTCCAGCCCTCTCAATAGTTTTGTCCCCCTCCTCTGGGTATTTTCACTTCACTAGGGTCCTTGAACTGCAGGTGAACACAGGACTATGCAATGGAGTGGCATCAATTTAGTGCAAAGACAGGCTGGAGAGGGGGAACACGCCTTGCCGGGATCAGTCCCCCGTTTTAGGGGATGCAGATTACTAAAGGGAGAAATATTGAGCCCCATCCCCATATCATGATAAATGCTGAAAGTTAAATTCTGACAGCAGATGCCAGTAGCTGTGGACTTTGCTTTTTTCCTCTTCTGACTTTTACTCTGGGTGCAGAAAAAGCAGCTGCCAGTACAGACATTTAATGTCTCTGGACACCATCAAATGTACAAGAAATGTTGTACAGGTGGTATGTGACTCAAGAAGATGCTGATGGCCAGAAGACTTGGTGACATGTCAAATGTGGTAGCCAGCAGCCCTTGTGGGCTGGAACATGCTGGAGTGCTCTGTTGGTCAGGGCAAGATGTGCAGCCCTTGGCTGGAGAGGGAGCTTGCATGAACCTAATTCAGTTGTATTTCTGAGGAAAAGCTGAAGTAATTTCTGTGCCTCTGATGTATTACTTCTTCAGAGAGCCCCTTGGAGGTGACTCACTCCTACCTTTGCATCAGAGGTTATTGTTTGAAATAATGACATAGCTATATAAAGGAAAGCAAAGTTACAGCCAGGGTCACTCTACCCCAACCTGCTTAATAAGAATCTAATTGAGACTGAGCACTTTCTATAACATCAGTTTTTATCCAAGGACTACATTGGATACTTTTAGTTCTTCCTACATTTACAAGGTCTGTGATCTCCAATATGGCTCTGAGAAAATACTCGAACAGGAAAGAAAATGAGTTCATAAAATCATTGATGAGTCCTGACATGGAAGGGATGCACAAGTATCATTGATGTTCAACACCTGGCCCTACACTGGACAGCCCGGAAAATCATAGCATGTGCCTGAGAGCATTGTCCAAAACCTTGAACTCTGGCAGATTTGGTGCTGTGACCATCCTGCTCCCTGGGGAGCCTGTTCTAGTGCTCAGCTACCCTCTGGGTGAAGAACCTTTATTGGATGTCCAACCTAAATCTCCCCTGACACAGCTTCAGGCCGTTCCCTCAGCCGTATCACTGATCACCACACAGCACAGATCAGTGTTTGCCCCATTTCTTCCCTTCATGAGGAAGTTGTGACTGCAATGGGGTCTCCCCTCAGTCTCCACCAGGCTGAAGAGACCAAATGACCTCAGCCACTCCTCAAACACTTCCCCTCAAGTCTTCATGCCCTCCACTGGACACTCTCCAGAACTGTCCTTCTGACACTGTGGCACCCAGAACTGTCCCAGCACCGGAGGTGAGGCTGCCCCAGTGCAGAGCAGAGCAGGACAATCCCTCCCTTGCCTGCTGGAGATGCTGTCCCTGATGCCCCCAGGACACACTTGGCCCTCCCGGCTGCCAGGGCACTGCTGGCTCAACTTGCCATCAGCCAGGACCCCCAGGTCCTTTCCATGGCACTGCTCTCCAGCCTCTCATTCCCCAGTCTGTCTGTACATCCAGGGTTGTCCCATCCCAGGTGCAGGACCTGGCACTTTCCCTTACTCTTGAACTTCACATGGTTGGTGACTGCCCAGCCCTCTCTGCAGGGCCTCTGGGCCTGGAAGGAGTGTCTTGGATTATGTAACCCAAAAAAGTGTATTCTATTTCATCTGTTGAAAGCTGTTTTTTGGGAGATGTTTTATCCTTCTCTTGTCCCTCCAGGGGGGAGGGGGGGTGGATGCCTTCTGATAATGGCCCAGACATTAAATCCAGGTGGGGCAGTGTTTCTTATCTCTTTCCCCACCCTCCATCCTCCAGGGGACATTTTCTCATAATGGGCCATTAGGGCCCACCAATGACATGGCACATTCCATCATCCCATTGTAAGATGCTTCACACAGTGGGGGAAGAGTCAACTGTTCCCAGCTAAATAAAAACTGGGACTGAAGGACACAAGGGATATCCAGTTTTTCCACTGGATTCCAGGAGGAAGACTGGACCCATCTTGTCACCACTGGACTTTCTACAGGACCATCTCTACTCCACAGAACCACATCTGTTACACCAGGAGGACTTATTTGGACTGCTTCCAACACCCTGACCAACTGAATCTATCAAGGTTTTGCAGGATTTGTTGTTGTTGTTGTTGTTGTTGTTGTTTGGGTTTTTTTTTTTTTTTTTTTTTTTTTTTTTTTTTTTTGTTTGGTTTTGGTTTTGGTTTTTTTTGTTTTTGTTTTTAATACTCCTAGTAAAGAACTGTTACTCCTATTCCCATATCTTTGCCTGAAAGTCCCTAATTGCAAAATTATAATAATTTGGAGGGAAGTGGGTTTACATTCTCCATTGCAAAGGAGGTTGTAGCTTTCCTTGGCAGACAACTGTCTTTCAAAACCAAGACAGGGTCAGTAGCTCCTCCCAGTTTTGTGTCATCTATGAACTTCCTCCCAGTCCTGAAGCCAATCATTTATGAAGATGCTGAAGAGCACGGAGCCGAAGGTGGAGCCTTGTGTAACCCCCTAGTGACAGATCCCCACTCTGATGTCACCCCATTCACTGTAACTCTTTGTGCCTGACCCATGAGGCAGCTGCTCTCCCATCACAGGATGTCCTTATCCAGCTGAGTGCTGGACATTTTGTCCAGCAGGACATTGTGAGAGACAGTATCAGAACTTTACTGAAATCCAAAAGGATTACATCAACTGTCTTCCTTTGATCAGCTAGGTGGATTACTTTGTCATAAGAGGAAATTAGGTTTGATAAGGAGGATTTCCTCTCATGAAGCTGTGCTGGCTGTGACCAAAGACTTTGTTGCTCTTCATGTTTTTCAACAGCTCCCAAAATAATTGTCTCCATAATTTTACCACTCACTGAAGCGAGGGTGAAAGGCCTACAGCTGCCAAGAAATGCACTTAGAAAAGGCAGTGAGGTATCTGAGTATCAAACTCATGTTTTCAGTCACTTCATGGAGCAGGTGCAGTCTGTCCAGCAGACTGTTAATGCAGCTTCAGGAAACTGCTTTCTGCCCATGCAGTGCCATAGGACTGAAACCATAGGGGGCAGCCATGTGGAATGAACATAGCAGGACGAAGTGGCCCATAGCTTAGGGTCTGAAACAGAGGGCAATGAGTTTCTGGGGCAACCCAGCAAATCCCAAGCCAAAAGACTGATCTTGTGAAATAGAAGGATGCTTCCGTAGCAGTTTGTCCCTGTATCTATGTCTCTAGTGGCATGACAGAAAGATATTTTTATACCTGTTCCAGTCATAGAAAGAGGCACAGAGTACCTACCTGTGCCCAACAATCTTGCCATTTGGAAGACATCTGAGTGTCATAACCCAAGGATTCCTGTCTTGCCATATCTGCTTATGCATTGCTGACAGGTTTTTGTCCATCCATCCAAGCTCTGGTCTGTCACAGCCCATCCAGATTGTATCCCAGCTCTCAGCAGCCCTAGATGGATGCCAGTGTCAGATACTGGAGATGTTGCATGATCGAGTTAGAAATGGTACTTGGCAGGACACTGCACTTGGGAACAACTGAGTGGCTGGGAAAAAAGACAAGTTCTGGCACTAAGTTTCAAGACTGAGCAATGATTGCAAAATCAGGCCTGCAACAGGCAAAGTGAGGCTATGAGAAGACTGGAAAAAACAGGTGTAGTGCAGTATTATTATTATAGTTAATAATCAAACTCAGCTGCACAGGAACTGCAAGCATTAATTCCTTATTTTGCTTTGGAGACTGTGTTTCTTCACCGCTCTGACCCTTGCTGTCCAGCCAGAGAGACTTTGAGACCACATCTTCCCAGATGCCCCTTGGGAGATATGATTCTGCAGTGGTCAGCAGGGGAGGCCATTTGTCCCAGCCCCTTGCCCTATTCCACATTTCATTAAGCTTCTTTGGTTCATTTTTTAAGGTCTGCTGACATAATATTTTACCTCCTGTCAGCCTACAGCAAAGCTGTAGCACAAGAACTGTGAACTTGTGCAGCAAGGTCAGGAACTCCATGGCCTTCCTACCCAGTTAGCAACTACTCCTTTTATTCCTATTCTTACACTGAAATGAGTCCCAGGTTTATATCATTTCCCTCCAGAACAATATGCTTGTTCTGCCTGCTCCTCTAAGCAAAAATTTGTGCATGCAGGAGGGAAGACTGGAGCTCTGTTCCATGTGACTTCCATGGAGGTAGTCCTAATAACAGCTTTTCATCTGTGCAACTTGTGAGAGAAACATCCCTCTTTGAAGATGTCAGCTCTCTGAAGAAATCTCTGAAATTCTTTAAGGGTTTAATTTTAATATCTGTGTTTACAAAATCTTGGCTTTGGTTAGGAAATCTGGGGATATTTTCCAATGACTTCTCCAGCTTTAAAAAGAAAAGTTCAGGGATAGCCCTGCAATTAACTCTGACTAACACGTTTGTATAGCAACAAAAACCTGCTATGGAAAAAGTTAAATTTCTACCTGAAAGAGAGTGTTTGCACAGATGACTTATTCAAATGTGCATATAAATTGTTTTGACATGTTTTGCAGGAAGCAATAGAGGTACATCACTACTGAAATAACTCTGGGTACCACAAATCTATTCACATGTGATTGGACTACCTTGTCTGGGACCAAAAACAAAATGCTGACAAAAACGAGCCTTAAGTGGTGGAACAGATTTACACTGAATCTGAACTCTCTGCTTTCAGTAGTGCTGAATTCACCATGCTGCACAAAAGAAACTCCCAGCTATTACAGGAAGGGGACCAAGAGCAATGTGTATTAACAGGAGTTGCTTTTCCAGCAACGCCATGGCTTCCCCTGTCCAGGCCATTCCACAGCATGGGAGCAGGGAGACTGTTCCCATTTCAGCCAAACAAAGTGTGAATCTCTGAAAAGCTGCTCTGCTTTGCACTGAAATGGTTTCATTGTCAAAGTTTGGTGTAGTTGCCATCTCTGTTCCACCACCATGACAGCTGTGGGACTTTCAGATGTGTGTTGCAGAGGTTATCCCCTGTGGTTCAGGGGAGCACCCAATGGATGCCTGGGGGCTAGGAACCCTCAGCTCATGACTGTGGTCAAGTGCACTTCAGGCTACTATTTTTAGTTACCAGTCCCTATCCCTACCTTGCTGCCTAAAGGCTGCTCTGATATTTAAATCTACTTTTTAATATTTCATTTACTCTGCCTCTAGAGATCTGGGATCTGGCACAACTGGACAAAGATCTGCCTTGTTCAGTCAGACTCAAGGTTTATCTCATCTCAGGCTCCATCTTTAATTATAGCTGATATCAGGTTTTCAAGAGAGTCAACAGGAACTTTTTACCTTACAGGATCTGTATTTGAGACAGGAGATCCTACTCACTGGCATTCAGACCTGGAAGACATGTTTTAAAAACATATTTGTCAGCAGTAGTTGTAGCACTCTGGACAGTCTAATGTCCATACACTACCAAATCTCACTTTGAACTGTATTTCTTGATTCTATGTTTTCCCTCTGTCACAGACACAGGAGCCTGCAAGCACTGGCCTTACTGTTTTCCCCATTACTCCATTTCTGTACCTACCAGGACTGGTAGGAGCTGAAAATGTACTGGGTTTTTCAGAACAGGTCCAAAGCCAGCAAGCGTGTATGCGTGTGTCTCTGTAAGACGTTCTGTTCCAGTTCAAAAAAAACCCCAACAAATGCCATTCTCATCATTATGGACTGTCAGTGACTCATCACATTGCTCAGAGCAAAAGAAATGGAAGAACAGTCCTCGTTCCCTTCTGCTGGAAAGTCTGTACTTTTGCCCGTGATGAGAAGCCTAGTTAACTGCTGACACCAGCTCTTAGTAGAGGCAAACCACCGCGAACCCTTTGCTAGACATGGAAAAACCCATCCAGACACCTTATTGCTTATTTGTACTTGCACAAACAGGAGGAAGGCTTGTGCTCCTTGTCTTCCCAGCCTTGCTCACCAGTGGGTAGGAGAAAGGGAAAAGGAGGGCAGAGGGAGCATAGGAAGCAATTACACATGTCCAGCAGAAGCGTATAATTTGCTCATCTTTTGAGTAAGTGCTACAGGCCTGTTGTGCAGTTTCCTCCCTATTTCCATTAATTGAGGGCTAAAACCAGAACTGCTGTTTCAATGACCAAATCACTGACTCGCTCACATGTGACAAGTGCCTGCCTTTCCCTGCTTTCATTTTTCCCTGCCAGAGCTCCTGCTTCAGCACACGCCCTTGGGACATCTTGTGGATGCTGCACCTGTCCAAGTGCCTGAGGGTCATGCTGCACCTATTATTACTTCATAACTTGCAGTGAAAGTTGTGAATTATCCCTCTGTGAATACATGCATGGCATACCACACAGAAAATCAAATTGCTGGAAGCGTGCCTACCATAAGTGGGATTTTGAGCCTGGGTATTCCCACCAAAGGGGAAGGAAAGGTACCATGCCTTGCAGTCACAGTTTGGGACAAGGCCAGACGTTTTGGCTTGATCTGTGTGTCTCAAGCATCAGGTCCTGCTGGTAAAGTTAATTAATTTGGGCTTTGACTGACCTACTGGCCTCAACAGTGGCATCAGTTGTGGTTAAGGTCTCGCCTTTCCTCTTCTGCTCCTTATCTCTTGTATAAAGCCAAAACAGTTATGCCTTTTTGTATCACAGCCAAAAAAACCCAACCAACCAACCAACCAACCAAACAAAACAAACAAACCAAAACAAACGAAAACAAACAAACAAAAACCCCACCATACTACAAACCTGGTGTGGTTCAGAGCTCAAAGTGATGGTTGTGCAAGATTTCCCATGGCTTCACCTTCATCCTAAATGGGCTGCTCTCAGCTGCTCCATTGCTCCTTCCTGAAAGCAGGATGAGCACACAGGGAAAACATTGTCATCACTTTAGTCACAAGGTGCATGGTAAATGTTTAAGGACTGGAATGATGGATCATTTCAGTACACAGATAATGAGCGTGAGAAATGGATTCATGGGCTGCCAAGTGCTGATTCGCAGCTGTGGATGTACCTGCTAAAAGCTGCTGGAGATGTCCTGTGAGCGGCCTGTGAGTGCCCAATGCATGTGCACAAACACGTGCACATGCAGACACTCTCACATGTGCACAGACAAGCCTGGCCAGAACCCATCCATGTCTGTTTGATGAGCTTTTCAGAGCTGGCAGCATGGGAAGAGAGAAGGGACAGCTGTGCTTTATAGCAAAGACCAGAGAACAGGAATTCTCTGTAGGAGCACCAGAGAACACCATCTCCCAAAGAGAGTAAGCTCCTCATTGCACAGTGTGAAAAGGAATTTGGAGAAAGACTGTTCTGCAATCTTCTCAGTGCACTTACCAGGTGTTTTCATTAACGGAACTGGTCCCTGTGTACTTGTCCAGATGTCATTTTCCCTCAGTCGTGTAGTATGTGGTGCAATATCAGCCACTCTTCAAGCTCAAGAAGGTGGCACTTCAGTGCTCTGTCACTGTCTTGCTTTGGTTTGACAGGTGCCATGGAATGGTAAGCTGCTGTAGTAATGACAACAATAGTAGATACTAACTTTGCCTGGCAGGAATTTTAAAGTGAGCTGCAATCTGGGGCAGCTAGCAACTGACTGTTAGAAGTGAAGTACAAGAAGACATTAGGCTGAGAAAAGGCTAAGAATGGCTTAACAAAGTCACAGAGAGCCCTCTTCCCCTAAGTATAAGTGGAGAAAACAGGACAGGTGCTGGTCACATTGCCTGATGTGTGACCAGAGTGTGCTCTGTGATTTGCTGGTGTCTGAGGCAGAGGAGGCTACACTGACAGGGTCCTGCTTGGTACAGCCACGAGACTGGATTAAGTGGCTTCCTTTTTCTTTTAGTTAGGGACTTTATTGTATTTACAACAATCATCATAGATAAGTGAAAAGCCAATAAGTGAGCTCAGGCTACACTCTGCTTTGCAATAGATGAGCTGTGGATAATTACAAGATTATCCTGAGAGGGTGCTGCTCCTTTACTCAGACGGATTTGAAAGCCAAAGCTTTGTGACAAGGTGTGATGACATTTTTAGGGACACAGTCAACCCTGTCTTGCTATCACCCGTGGTTGGTCATATAAGGGTTGTTAGCTGGGAAAAGGGAGCACAGCAAGAACTCTGTCAAGTGTTACTTGCAGCTAAGTTTCTGCTAGATCAGGTTTTTTAAGTATCTCTTATAAAGACAGCTATAAATAAAACAATAATTTATTCATTCTGAAAGAACGCGCGACAAGATAATTAAAACCTCCAAAGAGGGATCATGATAAAAGGGAAGAAAAATCAGGAAACAGCCAAGAATGACGTCTCAAACACCTCAGTCCAAAAAAAAAAAAAAAAAATAGATGAAAGAGAAAAATTAGATGAAAGAGAATTGGAAAGGGAACGGCGGGCGGAGGCGGGCCGGCGCAGCCCGGCTCCACGGGAGGGCACTCTCGCTCCGCGCAAACCGGGCCGCGGGAGCATCTGTCTTTCTTCTAAAAAGGCAGTTCAGCTGTGACAGGTAATTTGGCACATTTCTCGCTGAGATGTGCCAAACGATTTGGCAGATATTTCGCGTGCGACTGAAAATAGGAGCACCTGCTGCTGGTCTTCGGGGAGGCTGGGGATGAGGGGTATTTCATTAGTAGCTAATTACAGGCCCTGTAGCAAAACTCTCACACTGGGTGTACCAGCCAGGCCCTGCAAAGAAAAACCCATCTGCCCAAAGATGTACGGAGGCACTCACTTAAAAAAAAAAAAAACCACAAAACCAAAAAACCCTTTCCTCCCCAGTGCCAGCATTTTTTCAGCTGTCTTGGGCAATCCCATCACCTTGTAATGATGAGGAGTGTGACTGATCTGGTTTGTCAATCACACCACATTGACTGCATTTGCATGGCTGGCAGATACAGGCGGATCTGACGTTCTGGGGGTAGAGAAACTTGTGAAAACTCTACCTCCTGCTCCAGGACCATAATTTTCCTTTTTATGCACTCCTAAAGGGTCCGCTGAAGTTTAAGCTGGAGACAGAGAAGAATCAATAACAAAAACTTTATTAAAATATGTGTAACAAGAATATAAAGGAATTTATGACAGAACTTATTTGTGAGCATACCAGACTTCTGCAATTGAACCAATTGATTGGCCAGAATTATTCTTAAGCAAGATTTTCAGACTAGGAAAAGAGCTAGAGAGTTTTCAGAGATTTAAATAATCTCTGAAAATAAATAATAAGTAAAGATAACATGAAACATATGTAAAATGCTAATGAAAATTATGCATTGAAGTGTCTTTTTACATGTCCCTTTTCCTGATGAGGAAATTTTTTGGTGTAAAATACTAATTAAAAATAGGACTTAATACAGACAACAGCCTAGTCTATGTGTGAATAAGCATTTTGGCAACTGCAATCACATAAATTGGCAGAAAACTGTACTGATGTCAGTCCAGACGCAGTGCAGAATATGAATGCAATAGCAGTTGACAATGTTCGGCAGGTTTTGCTCCTTTCTTCCTGTCTGTAAATCTACAGGGCAGACAGATGGCCAAAGTTGGATTATGTTTTAACTAACTGAACTTCAGCACTTCCAACTTTGAGTCATAGTTTTGGTCCTGTATTAGTATCCTATTAACTTCAGAAATGGTTTGGAGGAACATTAAATTTTCTCATAATTGCTATCAGTCCCACCTCCAGTAAAGTCTAATGTCTTTATTTAATTATAAATATTTATTAAAAACCAACCCAAATCTAAGAGTCAACTGTACAAAACACCAGGGAAAAGGTGAGCAGGAAGAGCTGCTGTTTGAGGTTACAGGAGGGAGAGTCCCTGGGAGCAGCAGTCTCTGCAGAGTCCAGACCCTGCAGAACCAAGCTGGGGTGTTATTTATGCTCATAGTTCAACCAGGATTACTTCCAGTACAATTCCTCGTATTTTCACGCCACATCTATTCTTTATAAACTGTATGCTGACCCAAAATAGCTTCTGAGAATATCTACAGAAGAAATCTAGAAAAATTAAGATTTTCATCAAAGCAAGCAAGCATGCAAGATCAAATGAAGCATCTTTGCTTATTTTGAACATTTTCCTGTCCACTGACAATGAAGAAGTCCTGTTCCAGCAAAGGCTCAGGCTCATATGTGCATCTTGGTCCAGCAAAACGAGCACCTTGAATGCTGGTGACAAAAGGGCCACACTGGACATCTCTGTCTGCTCTGAGTGTCTCTTGGGGTGCCAGAGCTGGCCCCAGAGGTGCCCTGACAGCCCTAGGCACTAGGCATCTTTTGGGGATTGACTGTATGAGGGATGGGACGGGCAGGCATGGTGATGATTGGCAGTGCACTGCTGGCCCTGACAGGGCCTGTTTATTTTTTCTGGTGGTTCCCCTCTCTGTTCTCTTTTTTTTTTTTTCCCAGAGAGCACTGAAAATTTGGACCTATGAATCTTTCAAAACTTAACCAGGGGCATTTTCAGGCTCTAACAATTTTAAACAGTAAATATTACTCATTAGAAACACTGTAACTCTTCTTAAAAACTTAAGTTAAACATTAGGGATTTGATGCTCTCTATGTGGAAAGACATATTTGTTTCATTAATTTTACAAGATTTAGATGTTATATACTCTCAGGCCAGGCAAACGCCTTGGGCCAGACACTGAAGAGATTAAGGGCGGCCCTGGGCACAGGAGTTAGATCACCAGTCTGTCCAGACAAACTCTTGGTGCAAAGTGGATTCTTGGAGGAGTACATCAAATGAAGTTCACTTTTTGTTCAATAATAAGCTTCTAAGAAGAGGTCAGCTAGGTATATCCAGTCACTCTTAGGATCACTGTCTTATTTAATGCAGCAGATTAAAAGAAGTAGTCTGCAGGCAGAAAAAAATTCCCCTTGCTCTAGTTTATTCATATCAAAGTAGGGGATTTGAGGAGACAGAACAAATTTCTAAAGGCTAGAGCAACAAAACTTTAATTTCTTGTCCAGTTTGGTCTTGGACATAACCTGGCAATTACTTTTCATCCTCTGCTGCTCCCAAAGGTTAGGTAGGTAATGCAAGGTAGGTATCCTGTACTTGTAGTAGACAGCAGGTCGCAAGAAAAGACAGAAGTGTGTCTTCCATGTTTGAGATGAGTATATATACCTTGATTACTAATATGATCTATTGCTCTTTGAATATAGTCTGTATTTTGTTCATTTTTTATTTCAGGTTTTCATGATGAGCAGAAAATGATCAATTTGTGAGGAATCTAAATGGCAGAACTTTAATTTTTTTCAAATATTAATTTTTAAATAATTGTTTTCACTCCACTTGGGAAACAATGAATAAATGAAAATGAGATCTTTTTAGTTATAGCATCTGAACAGGACTTGAGATTTTGACCTTGAGAGAGTCACAAGGACTGAGTAAACTACACCATTTTACTCGTTCCCTTTGCATTCTTTCTCAAGCAGAATTTTACATTTTCTTACTCCTTTTCTTCTTGATAAAATCTCTAGACTGATAACAAAATAGCTAGAGAATACTGCCTGCTGAAGCTGCATGACTATTTCAATTTTTTGTCCTCAGGATAAATTGTGAAAAGTGGCATTGAATTAATCCGTTCTTGAGAACTTTGTTAAAATATAATTTAGGACAAAGCGGTACAAAATATATTCATTCTCATGAATTCTTCATGATTGCAACCAGAAAAGTAAATGGCAAAAAATATTACTTTTTACAATAAAAATGTAATAATGGCAGAAGTTACTATAATTTGAATTGACTGTTGTGGCAAGCTTACAAATCACAAGACCTTATTTGAATATCAGACTGTGTTTTTGTAGAAAACAAGTATGATACAAAATCTACTGTAGAGGTACTAGAAAGATACTGATCTGATCATGTTGTTGTCATGTAATATTTCCCTTTTTAGAGACAGGGTGAATTAACAGATGTTCACGAAATATTAATCTGGTCCAATGTTTGGTAATTTTAGCAGTTTACAATCTTGTTAAAGCTGAAACAATAGTAACTCTGAAGGGGAAAGAAAATCTGTAATGATGAGTGCTAATAAAGAAAACTCCCAGACTGTGAAATTGGTCCAGGGAAATGCTCAGTTTGTCCATCTATTTATTTTTGAATTGTTTTCCTAAGTCCCCTGTGAAAAAAATGGTTGTGATCACTAACACCTTTCTTTCACTCTCACAGAATCCCCAGGAACAATTAGTCCATGAACAGAAAAGGACTTAAAATTGTTGTCAGTGTCTCATTCTAAGTGTTTGGAAGATAGGAAGCACTTTGCACACCAAACCATGCAAGGGGAATTCATGTATTTGTGCATGTATGTATGTGGTTTATAACTAGAACTGGAAGGTGGTAACCACTTTATGGCAGAGGTAATGATTCTCTTATCACTGCTAAGTGGAAAGATAATCTGTCTGATGGTAAAAACCAAGTTATTCTTGCTTTTAATGCTGTTTTGAGTAAAATCCTTAATGTTCAGCCACTTAAAATGAAGCAGGGAGCTCAGCTGTTAAAGATGACTTAATGATAAAAGAAAGTTGCAAGCTGGCTTACAGTTACCCCAGTGGGGCTCCCATAATGCCAGTCTAAGTAATGATCATTTTTCAGAGAGCTGGCCACCTCTAGCATTTGGCTGTGCTGCAGGAATGCCAGATGTAATTAAACAAGTTAAAAATACTTTTTTTACAGCTTATTCAGGGTGACAAATACTTCCTGTTCTGCAAACCTGTGAAAATTAAAGCAGCTTTTCTCCCTGAAATATTGTCCCAAAGTACTGGTTTCACTTCAATGAGTTGGAAGATTTTTGCACAACTTTTTTCAAATCTTTTCCAGGCATTTCCACCAAAAATGTTGCCTTTGTTGTCCAGGTTCTGCAGCAGGGACTCACTTTGCTGAGTCACTGCAGCCTGCTGCCAGAGCCCACTCCTGCTCTCAACTTGGCATCCAACTGAGCCAGCTGGTCCACAAAACCAACTTTTCCTAATTAGCCATCTCTAGCAACAGGTAGAGGATGGCTCTGTTGTGAAAATGGTGCTAGACTAGGAAGGACCAAATAATAGGGACAAAACAGTAAAGTGATGGTAAGAAGAGAAGATATTCACCCGCCACAGGCCAGGCTGGGAGTAAAGCCTGATTTCCCTAGTATACATTTTGACAGAGGAAGTACAGGCAGCCATATCCCAGCCTGCTCGGCAGCAGGGTGGGCACACATGCGGTGAAGGACCCCTCACTCTGCCTCCAGTCACTAAGGAGAAGTACAAGTGGGTCCTATGAAGATGGGACTTTCAATGGGCCACATCAGATTGCTGGCAAGGTGTCCCAAAGACATTTACCTGATCTGCTCTGCCAGGATGACCAGGCAGAGAAAATCAAATTTGACTGACCTTGAAACCCTAACCTTGCTGCTTCATGTGAACATTGATTTCATGGCTCTCAAAACATCTCTTAGAAGACAGTGTTTATTGTGTACCTCTTAAATACACTTTTATGGCACTGATGTGTAAATAGCCAGTAGACAGGCATAACATTCCAGACAGACCTGTTGGACTTGTGTATTGTATGACAATATCATGACCATAAAGGCTCCTCTGTTCCACTATTCATATGTGAATTATTATGTTGTCCTCATTCTCTCTTCATTCACCACCCCGCAGCAAATTTTCTCAGTCAATGAAGTTCTTGTGTTCTCTGTACTGTGAGTTAATGAGATGGATTAGATGATGTGATTGTCATAGCGTCAGGCTGGCCACAATGGCTAGTACTGCCCTCTCCCATCTAGTGCTCTGAGGTTAGGGAAAAAATTCAGTATGCTTTATTACAGCCCATTAGGAAATTCAATTTTGGAATAACACAAAGGAAAACCAGAAATTGTTTTTCAGCTTTTTTGTTTTGTTTAGTTTTTGTATTTTGTTTTTATTTTGTGAGTATGTGTGAGAGAGAGAGAGAAAAAAAGAATTTATATAAAGGCTGTAAGCTGTGAACATGGGTTAACTTCAGAAATCAGGTTTCCTGCTTGGTAACTTAAGGAGTTCATCCTCACCATTGCCCTCAGAAGTCACAGAGAACATTAACGGATGCCATAAAACATTACTTTTGAGGAGACTCATCAAAGCTAATGGGAAGTTACTGGTGATGTATAAAGGTGAATACTGGTGCAATCTGCTCACACAGTGATTCTACAATCCCCTGCTGATGTTCCCAGTGACTGCAGATTAAACTGTAAAACAAGGTCTCAGTCCCTTCACACCTAGGGTTAAAAACTGTGCTTTGTCAGCATGTTTACAAAGTTCTTGCTGTTTCCTGAGACAGTTAGGCTCATCACAATCAGTTTTAATCACCTGTGATACTTCATTTACAGTACCAGTATAGCTATGAAAGAATTAATTTTATGCCCATGATATTCAATGATTTACGCCTTTTACTTGCTGGATCAAATTACTTAGTGCATCATTTCATGTATCACTCCATGACAGAGAGGTCCAGAAAGGTATGCCTGACTTCCCAAAAAAAAAAAAAAAAAAAAAGGTGGGTGACTCAAAGATAATTTGCCAAACATAATTTTCTTCTGTCCTGAAACTGTAAAGAAGTAGAGGGCCCAATAAGGATAGTGTGTTTGTGAATGCAAAATGGGTAAAAAGGAATTGATTGTGCCAATTTTACTTCCAGAATGACTGGCCATCTTGGCTCTGATAAATCAAGTGACACTGTCTTTATTAACACTGGTATTAACAGTAAAAGGGAAAATACTGGAAAGTAATTAGGAGCTGGCAAGTAGCCATCATGCAGGACAGAGAGCAAACAACAGGATCTGCTGTCTTCTCACTCTGGTCTCTGTTTCATGCCAGTTCTGGGCTCCCTCTCCACAGCCAGCAATACCAGGCAAGTACAAAGGTGAGCTTCAAACTGTCCCAAAGCAACGTCTCCTGAAAATGTCCTTGTTTCTGCTGCCATCTCCCATGCAGGCTGAGAAGATCTGCCCTGCCACTTGCACCTGAATATGAGGCAGCCTCACTACTGGCTTCAGAGCTGCTGCAGGAGAAGGAAATCACAGGGTAAGACAGGGAAATGAGGGCAAAAGGAAAAGGAGTGTGGCACAGACAGAGCAGGACTGGATGCTGGTTTTATCATGGGAGACCCCTGGATATCTCTGTGTGCTGCTCCCAGAGCTAAAGAGCAGGACAGATTCCCATACAAGGAAAAGGCAAGAAACTGTCAGATAGTCGTCCTGTCATGTAGGAACTACAGAGCTGGTATGAAGAAGAGGGAGGAAAGAAGTACATAGTGCCCACATCTGTTTTCAGGCTTTGAACTGGAATATAGAACACAAAGGGCTGGGGGGATCACAGAGTGTTTTTGGAGCCATGAGCTTCAAGTTGAATATGCTTAAAAATTGGTGTTGGTCTACAGTCTTTTGTAACAGCAGCTCCACTGGTTATAGGAGCCAGTGCAAAAAGACAAAGACAAAACAAAAAAGGCCTGTCCTTGCTCTGTACATCTGTGCCCCACTCTCAGAGAGTTGACTGCTGCAGCTGCATTAACCAATACTGTCAGCTCTTGTTTATCCCATGTCCGTGCATGACTGTGCCTGTGGTGAAGGAGCAATGTTCTCAGGACATCCTGAGATAGAGATGACTCTCATGGACCAGAGATCAGGTTGTGAACAGGTTTGTGTCTTTACACCTTTGCATCCTTGCCATGATTCTGGCCTGACCTCCTCGTGCTGGCCAGACAAAACAGCCTGACACTGCAGCAAGGACCAGGAGAAGGCATACTGATCCTCTCCATCAGTCCTGGCCCTTCCTCCCTGCTGTGTCACGACCAGGTGACAGGGTGACATTTACAGTATTTACAGATCCTGTATGCCCCATGAAGAAGCTTGCTGCATTGGTTAAGCCAGGCAGCTCACAACGTGCTGCTCTCAAGGTCTCAAAGCTCTTGTGGCCAAAAGCTGGCAGGACATGTCAGCATGACACTGGTCCTACAATGACAACCTTTGTCCTTAATCACTGAAAGCTGCAGGCTTCCGTCACATGGAGACTCATCCTAACCCTGCTCTTATATTGTTGGGAAGAAGCAGAAATCCTACCCTAAGCAACTCTAGTTCTTCAAAGCAGCCCTTTAGATAAATACCTTGAACCTAAGCAGCTAATTAATTTTAGAATGACCTGTTAAAGAGTATAAAATGTTTTCACATTACAGCTTAATATCATCTCCTGTAAAAGCAAAGGTGTTTAAGCAAATAAAAACCTTGCAAAGATATACTTGAAAAAGTATATTTTTCAACTTCCAGTGATGTTTATTTTTGAAATGTAATTCATGTGTTGAATAAATACCCTTCATATATCGTTATCATTCCCGTCACAAAGGGTAATATGTTCTCTTCTGTTCTATAGCAATATCAAAATAATGAGGTCCATCCTTTCAGAGGCTGATGGCAGTACATCTCCCTGCAGGACAATGGGAGTCGAAAAGGGAAGAGGAGAAATATATATCACATCACAGTTCTGAGAAGCTTGTGTCATGCTGCTGGTTTCAGTGTTGCAACACACTGAGTTCAAAGCAAAATGGCTTCATAACAAAGGGATATTTGTGATGAATTGATGCCACAATGCGTTATCATAAGGTTTGCCAGGATTGGTGTGCTGTCAGTGGCGGCCATCCTACAAAATATATCCCAATTCTACTGCATGTAAGTACTGTCTGTGAGTGGTTAAATGGTGGTTGTATGAATATATAAAAATGCTGTTGCTGATGTAGAACATTTGGGTGGCAGTAAATAAAGCAATCCCTTTAATCCTTCTAATTCCCAAGTAAATAGTATGAAAACCCGTTTGCATAAGAAACATTAAATATGTCTGTGGTACCATGAAAAATGCAGCTTGACCACAGGGAAGTTTGGAAGAAGGGATAAAAAAGGAGCTGTGAAACAGGGGCAGCAGGAAGGAGCTGTGTAGACCAGTTATCCAACTCTCCAGTGAGTCCAGTGGCTGTTGCTCATAACTCCCACAGCTCAAGCTGCTGTCTCTTGGGCACCTCTCTGGAACATGAAACAAAAGTTGAGTTGCATTGTGGGGAAGCCATATCACGGCTCCAGAGGTGCAGGAGGCACCTCTACTCTGTGTAGCCATGGAGCTTTCAGCCAGCTTTGCAGAAGGCATCATGGGTGATGTAGTTGTGGCAGTGAAGCAGTTCATGTGTCTTTGTGAAATCCATGCAGGACCTGAGGGAATATCCATGGGACTAATTTGTGTCTGGTGGCATCCATACACAACTGCAATGTTTGCAATAGCTAAACTGGCTATTCTAAAGCTGGTTCAGGCCTGTCTATAGAAACAGAACAAAAATAGCCTGCAGGTAGTTGTACTTTAAGGTATTTATATGTCAGTGTTTTCCAGCTCATAATCACATAACAGAGTGCATAGGAGGTCAGCTGGGTTGGCTGAAAGTCCTCTGTGTCACTATCCCCCATTTTAATTATGTGCATTACAACTCAGCAGTGTTTCATGTTGTGAACTGACACGACCAAGTTTAACATGAAGACCAAAGAGAGGTACAAACTAATAGTTGTTATATAAAAAAGAGGTAATTTCTGCCCTTCAAATGAACCTGGAGAGCAGCTCAGTGATCCTACTGACTAGGGACAAAGAGTGTCTGTCTTCTTGGGGCATTAGTCCTTATCAGAGAAGACCACCCTCACTACCACATTGCAGCCTCTCTGTGGCACTCTTAACAGAAAATTTAGCACAGGGATGCAGAACCCAACTCTGTAGTGGTTCCAGGTTCACCAATTTCTGTTTTTCAAAATTAGTGTAGTGGTCTGAGTGTCTATCAGAATAATTTACTCTCTTTTTGCTGTGAAATAGAATTAGGAGAAAAAGCAAAACAGGCTCAAAAGGTATGAAGACTGGTTTAACACAACTACAAGAGAGAAAAAAAAATAATAAGACTCAGAGTAAAACTTTCAAAACACTTCTCTCTCCTGCAACAGCTTATCTTCTCTCTCTCGCAACAGCTTATCTTCTCTCTCTCAGACAATGTGTAAAGATAAAACTCAAAACTCTAGGTCAGTACCACTTATAAAATAGTCTTTCATCAGTCCCTTTTGGTCTGTTATGGTAACTTTCCACAAGGAAGAACAATCTGCTTGTGGCTTTTAACTCTCACAAAACAGCCGCCCAGGAACTTCTGCAGTTATGAATCTCCCATATCACACAGCCTTTCCATGGCTACATATTGGCCATGGATGCCTGCATACTCGTGAGGGTACCATTTAAAGATGAACCATTTCAAAAGCAAAGGGTTTTCTTCACTATCTCTAAAATCATCTTCTTCTCAAGAAACAGAGGTCTTCTTTTTTCCCCTGGGAGCAGAAGGCTTCTATCTTTCTATCTTCCATTAGATCACAGCTATTTCAATATTACTTCACCCATCACAAATGCCTTTGCTTAGCTCTACAATTTAAATAGCCTCTTCATCTCCCCAAAATGCATATTTTTTCCACAGTTTAAAGGGATATTCTAGCATATTACAGTCTGTTACCATGGCTCACAAAAGACTTTCAGCCCAAAAGCCAAGGCATTTTTTCTATCTCCTCATCTAAAATGTCACTCTTCTTAAATGACTTTGATATCTTCATAGTGTCTCTTTACATGTCTCACTTTCTGTTCACTCACTCAGAGAAAGGTGCTCTGCAATCTTCATCTGTGCAAAGAAAGAGTTAACATTCTCCCAGGTCTGCAGAGGGCATGATGGTTCTTTCCAGAGAAATGGCCGAAAGCCGCAGGCTCAGTTCGCGCTGGGGCTGCAGCCAGGATCTCTCCCATGGCTGTGCTTTTTTCTCCCCTTCCTCTGCCTGGCAGCCTCTGGAGGAGGGGAGGCTCAGGCGGGGGAACAGCAGACAGGAATCTCAGCAGCCAGGACAAGGTGATGGACACTTGCCCCACCAGTCGCTGGCACCGGAGTGGGTCCAGCCCAGCTCGGGCCTGGAGCTGCTCTCAGGGGTGCGGTGGAAACCTCCAGACACCTCCCTTGGCCAAGCCAGCGGCAGGACAGCCCTCAGGGTCGGCTGGATGTTTCCCTTTCCCTTTCCCCGCTGGCAGCTGCCGGGCCCAGGGGCCCAGCCAGGCCAGGCCAGCTCCACCAACATGGAAGAACGGCCTGGCCTGGCCCGGCCCAGCACGCTCCATGGAGCAGCTGCTGGGGCCCGGTTATTACCTGCTCCTCCGGCCCTAGGGAAAAGGGAAGTTCCTGGGCTCGGCTCAACTTTATATGTGTATTCACAAAGGTGCATCCAGCTTCCTCCGTGGTTATACAATATGTCAGTATCTAAAAATTGGTGTCTGATAGGTCCCTGTGCTCTCCAAAGGAAACTCCAAGTTCCTTACAGAGAACTATTCACTCTTCAGCTAAAAACCAAGCAGTGTTAACCCATGGCACTCACAGAGAAAAGGGCTATGCAGAGGGCAAGGTCTGAATGGGAAGAGGAGGGGAAGAGGGAAATAGAGAGTTGTGTTTGGTAAAGCTGGGCACTTTTCTGATGAGAATGGTGAGGTTGCGCTGCCATTCTTCGGCCTCCAACGTGGGTAATGGATTCAAATGTGGCCTCTCGAAGCTAGCCATGGGAAGGGTCTAGTTTCTGTCATACTGAAACTGTTGAGTATGTTAATCAGTGGCCTGCGCAGTGACAGAGAAATCCTCTCTCCCAGCAAATCTGCAGGTGACACTAAATGAGGAAGGTTAACTTAGGCAGGGAAGAGCAGCACTTCAGTCTATAATCACCTTAAAGGTAAAACACCTGAGGTTGTCAATCCAGACAAAAGAGGTTCAAGCCACCAGTAGCCCTGTGAGGCTTAGCCATGAGAAGGAGAGTGTTTGTCCGCTCAGCAGGGCAGTCAGAAGCGCAGCGCAGCATGGCTGGGGAGTGCCAGGCTATGTCACCACCTTGCTGAAGTGGACCGAAGGACCTGGTGTGCACTGCAGGTAGAAGCACTTGCTGTCAGCAAGGCCAGATGCCTACTGAGGTGCATCAGATGGAGTAAGGCTTTTGATTAAGGGATGAATTAATTCCCCTCTACTCAGTGATACTGCTCTCTCAAGATAGATCCCAGCTAGGGAGGGATTTGGAAATGGGGTCTAGGAGAAGATTGCCAGGATAGATATGGCTGCCAAGGAGAAGTTCGAGGAACAGGCCGCAGGCTGTGCTTTGAGAGAGTCAGAGCAGACATCAAGAAAGTTTCTTTGCTAGGTGTGGAGTTCAGCACAGAAGCAGGCTATTCAGGCAGGCTGGAAATCCTCCCTGAGGGTTTTCAGAACTGGAAGGAGTCAGAGGCAGTGGGTGGGTAAAATGCTATATTAAAACAGTTCTGTTGACAAAAAAAAAAAAAAACAAAAACAAAAAAACCAAAAAAACAACAACAACAAAACAAAACAAAACAAAACAAAACAAAACAAAACAACAAAAAAACACAACCCCAAAAAAACCCAAAAAAAACCAACAAAAAAACCCCAAAAACAAAAACAAAAAAAACACCACCAGAAACGGTGTAAGGGTAACTTCTAGATGTTACTTGTTAAAATTCAGCAATGGAAACCAGCTGTACTCAAAATTACTCTGCACAGCTCTGTGACTTCACAGCAGGGATGCTATACTCTAAAAGAAGCATGTGCACATTGACGCCACAACAAGCACGGTGGGGATCTGTCACAGGTCCTTCCACTGTGCAGAGGTGAATTGTCCAACTGTCCCTCTCCCTGAGTGACTCTTTCCTCCTGCCCGTGGGGAGGGGTAAAAAGGTGCTTGAGGCAAGGAGGAAAGGGCATCTTTAATGAAATTAGGGCTTGACTCTGCTGTAAGCCTTTTAATGAAACACTGAGCATATGGTTCCCTCCTTCCTTTGAAAAACAAGAAAGACTTGTTGATCATTCATCAGTGCTCCACATTTCTGCCACTGTGCTGGGCGCAGGTTTGATTGCTGTGAAGCACAGAGGTTTGATTGCTGTGGAGCAAAGAAACCTTTGCCTGCTCCTCCTTGTGCCCTGCAGTGATCAAACCTCTGCCAAGGATGTAGCAAAGAAGCTGGGCCTGCTGAGACCCACACCAGATCCACATCCTACTGAAGCAAAGGACTGAAGCAAGCACTGCACCCTACCTGGACCATGAACAAGGAACTCAGCTTCCATTTGACGAAATACTCTGGAGTTTTTCTGTTTTTCTAACTGGGGGAGAAATCACCCATTACAGTGCATTATCTGTGTCCCCAGGCCCATATATAGTTTTCAGCAGCTCTCTTCAGCATTCCATATTCCATAAAATCAATCTCTATTTAAGTAAGAGAGGGATATTTATTTCTTAATTTTTAATAATGTATTTTGTGATTTGTTATAGCCTTCAGTGTTGTATTACTTATTTATGGCGCCTATATGGTGCCCTGCTACATGGTAATAGAGGAACTACAGAAATTAGACAGAAGCAAAAGCAAGTTCAATAATTCTGCTACATCTAGGAATAGATCCAAAATTAACAAAGAAGCAAAACTGCAATGCAAGACCAATACCATAATGGTTTTGGTCCCAATTTTAATGGACCCAGAGGAAGCAAGCTACACTACTCAGAAAGATCAATCTTCACTATGTTATAAATAAGATTGACCAAATTTTAGAAATCAAAATTTAGAATTTTATTGAGAGACAAAATGACAGTCTTGGACAACCACAATTCAAAGGACAACGTCGAACCCTGGGTATTTCGGCACTGGGTGAACGCGGTAACATACTCTGTCAGTATGTCACCCCCCAAGTTCACATTTCTGGTCTGAAGCTGTCGCTTTTTATACACTGGTTCGCTGAGAAGAGACGAGGCTCCGATGTTGTCCTTGTCCGCGCCAGCTCAGCTTCATTAACTATTCATGTTCGGGTCTAGGAGTCCTGAATAGTTTTTCTGGGGTTAACAATGACCTTAATGGCGTTAAGGTGTGTCGTAGATATGGTAATGTCCAGGAGAGTCCGATGAGATATGAGTAGATATGATAATGTCCAGAGGAAACAGGTGAGATACAGATCTGATGTAATCAGTGGTTCTTGAGTAGCTCATCTGCTTCTTCCTTGGCTTTTGTGTTCCTTTTCAGGGTTTCCCGACAGAGGTATTTCACTGGCATTCCTCTCTAGTCCTTGTGTCCCTGTTCTGGGGCTTTGCTGCCAGCAGAAATATTTTGTACCTTTCCTGTATGGCTTTTATGTTTTACGAATATAAACTTACATGAATTACCTTAAATAACTCACAGTTTTTATTAGAACATGTACAAGTATACACAAACTTATATTTTATATGGTTGTATTACAATACAGACATATTCCACATGAATTAACTTTAGGACATTTATCACAACTACAAGAAAAAATAGATCTGGATCTTAACATATATCCAAAGGTGTTTCAGAAATAAGTAATTGGCAGTGGTGTTCTTAACAGTTAATAATAAATTTGCAGACAGGTTCAAATGAAATGAAATGAATATCAAGGTTTTCTTTTTGTCTTTCTTTTCTTTCTTTCTTACATTCTTCCTGTAAAAGTAGTTCCCTTTCAAAATACATTTGAAAGTCTTCAGCTCAGGGAAAAAGAAGATCAATTTACCTCAAAAATTCCTGCATTCAGGTGATATCTCAGCACATTCATTTGGTAGCAAAGTTCCCACGAACTTCAGTATGCTACAGTTTATCTTAAGCAGCTGTGTTAATTTATCACTGAAACCCGAAAACATGAAAAGCGGGGGTTCTGGGCCTTGCCTGCAATTTGTGTTAACTCTTGGGGAAGTCATAGGTATAGCTGCTCAGGCACAACAGCTACAGCATGCCTGCTTCCCCAGAGTTTGGCTGCAAAGAACCACATGGGCAGCGCAGGTCTGCAGGCCCTGCTTTCCATGGGAACAGTGCAATGATCGCACTTTGGAGTGGCAGGGGGTGGAAGAAAGCCAGATGTAGTGTCTATATATACACAATGACCAAACGAATCCCCACCCTTTGTGGTGCACAGGACCTGGTATAGAGAGAAGGTGGAGCTGCCAGGAATCAGCAGTGTAAGACTTTCCCTTCAGGAAACCTTTACTGAACTAAAAAACTCGATTCTGGTGGAGCTGGTTCAAATTTCTCATGGTTTGGTCAGCCAGTTTACAAACTTCAACACTTCTGACATCTTTCTTCAAAACTCCAGGTCACATTCACTTCCCTCAAGATTGCATTGAAAAAAATTTTGGCTGATGGGTCCTCTTTCCGTGCTGCTTCTTCCCCAGCTCCACAAGCACTCCTGTCCTGAAGAAATACACCTTCTTCAGGGCTATTTTCCTGTTGCTCTGATGCCTGTCACTGCCTCTAAGTTGTGTCCCAGCTGCCAGACCCGTCCTTGATGAATGTCATACCATGGCACTGTGCCCTTGACCCCATGGCCAGGTGCCTACCCGCTGGACCGCTCTAAGTTTTCACAGATGACAATAAGGCAATTTATAACCTATCAGGATATTTGAGGTGTTGGCTGAGCTAGCTGCAGAGGCAATCATTTTGAGCCTTCCCCTGCTTGTAACAGCCTTTTGAGTAGTTTTGAGATGTTCTACTTCCTCAGACACTAGAATGAGAGTTACTTGGACAAATTACTTGGTTTCATTTCTGCTTTTTGTAGCTGATGACATGGTAAGGGTCTAGGCAGGGATTACAAATCCAGCAGTGAGAGATTCAGCAATATCAAAGCCCACTTGAAATAGTTCCAGAGGGAAAAATGCCATTTTACTGTCCCCAGGACTGTCTGTCTGAATCATACCTAAGAGGAAATTCCAAGAAAACCATCTTCAAATCATGGGCTTCTGTGGATGGTACCTCCTTCATGCACTATGTAATTGTCACTGACCCTTGGCATCAAGGTCTGGTTTTGCCTCATACAGAATAAAAACTCTCCAGTTTAAATTGAGAATGGCATACAGACAAGGCAAAGCAATCCGAGTGAGCTTCCTGATTTTGTAACTCACTGACTGACCTCAGTCAGCCAAGGCTAGTTAGAGCCAGCCACAGCTGGCTCCAAAAGCTTTTCAGCTCATCAGTTTCAGATCTGAGCCTTTGGTGGGGAGAACATGAGCCTAGCTCCCTTCGGAGGCAACCCTGACTGTGTCCAAGCTCCATGTGAGCAAGGTGAAATGAATCTCCCACTGAGGCAGGGCAGCACTGCCATTTACACTCTGACACATGAATTTGGGCTGGAAGATGAGGGCCTGTTTTGTGGTGGGAGTTTAACTGTAGGCCAAGAGGGTGGTGAGTGCTCCTGCATGCATGAGCAGAGCCCATGCTGCCTCCCCAGGCAGTGTGGCTTGCATTCTGACACTGCAGCCTTCCCTTCAAATTCTGCCACTGAATAAGGGGCTGTAGCACATGTAACCAGACACAGATGATTACTTCTTGCAGGGGGTTATGCTAGTGCTTCCTCTGCAGACTTGCCTTGCACCATGATATGAGCCATAAGAAGGGTCCTGCTGGATCCAAGAGACAATTCATCCCTCCCTGCATTGTGTCTTTCGTGAGGGCTCGTGATCCTGGCCATGACCTGCCTGGCCAGCCCCTGCCCCTGTATGCAGATTTCCACACGCTTCCTCAGAAGAGAGAGCTGTGGTGGAAGGGATTCCAAAAGCTGTTCTAGCAGCACTTTTAGGATCTTCCATCCTCTAATTTGTCCAACACCACGTGTAGCCCACCAGCACTGTCCACTTCTGCCATCCCTTGCAGCAACAAATTCCTACGCCCACCATTAGGGAAATGTCCTCCTTCATCTGCTTTAAACATCTCTGTCAAGTGCTCTGTGTTTCTGGTTTTATGGGATTTGAGATTCAGTGACATACAATACTGAAGTCACCTTTATTGCTGCCTTCATGGTTTTGTAAAGCACATTGCTTCTTTCTGTGGCTGCAAAATAAACACCCAGAAAAAATATTGGAGATTTCCATTCCTTTTGCTGCTTAGGAGAGCTGGAATTCACAGAATTCATTGCTCAATTAGGAGAGTAGTATGTGTTTTAGACCTGGCTTTTAGTGGCAAGTGGTGGTTTTAGATGATTAGTTTCTGTGTTTCTTGCAGGTCCTTTCCACAATTAACAGCTCTGACTGAGAGAAAGGAATTAGCTACTTCCCTGTCTTGCATGCTCACAAAAATATTGTCAGGTATACACCTGCAATTTTAGCTCAAATGCCTTTGAAAAATCGTAGGTCAGTTTTGAAAACTACCCATAATTATTTTAAGCTACATTTTTTTTTTTTTTTCTAGTGACATCTTGCTGTGATTTTGAATTAATCATTCAGACACTATTCTCATTAGTGCTCCCCTGTCAGTTAGCTCAGAAAACAATGTGGCACAGCTTGCTGAAGAGTACAAAACATTTTGATGACAATCTTCAGAATGTCTGGCCACAGATAAAATGGCTTCACTAACTATTCCATATTAGCATACTCCAAAGAAGAGTGGGAACCTTTATCAATCTGCCCCATAAATCTACATACAAGTTTGTCCCTCTGGAAACCAGAAAAAATAAAACAGGCTGACCCCAAAGGGGCAGCCTGCACATTAATTGCCCCAAATTTGTAAGGTGCCTTGAGATAAAAGGTGTTATGAGGACTCTGGGAATGGAGCCAAAACATGTCTCCCTGATGGAGTCCTGAGTAATTCTGTGCATCTCTACTCTATTCTAAATCTGCTGGCTCTGTGTGTTGCTCTACTCCATTTTAGTTGTTAGAAAACAACTAGCTCAAGGCCTTGAATCAGCAATAAATCAACTTTTTTAAACTAAAAAAAACCATAGCACACCCAGTAAATCAACTGATCTTTAGCCCTGAACATAAAACCGAGAAGTACATTACTGTTTGTTTTGTGACACACCAGGCAGCTCTCTACTCCTTTGCATCCTCATGTGGTGCTCCTGGTGTTACTCTTGGCTACACTATCGCAAAGCCATAGTGATTCAGGTTAAGCCCACAGTTGTTAATTTTGTAGTATTTCAAAAGATGATTATATATTTATGCATTATTTATTACACAAATCTAGCATGATATATTATTTACAGCAGTATTAAGAGTATTTATTATTTATTATGTTCCTATGTTAATATATATTATTTCAAGCAAGACTTTTTTGCCGTGTTTGTTGATTTCAGATACTGGATTTAGCATTCTGCTGAGTAGACAGTACTGTCCTGTGGGCTGAGACTGCTGAAATCTAATTACCTTGGCCAAGAAACGCTTTTCCCCTTTTGTGTGAGCAGTATTTTATGACTTGGGGAAGGATTGTGGTCAGCTCTATCTGGGTATAAATGGCCATGAAGAAGGATGTAAGGTATCTGCTCTCCTCTACCTAGTGTGCTAGTGCAGAGTCCCATAGACTAAATTTCTTTTTCTCTGCCTGCAAACCCGGACAGACACACACACTGCTGCAGCTGCTACAGACATGCAGTGAGTTGTGTATACAGCTGCCCCCTTTGTTTTCCTCCCTTTGAGGGAAATCAGAATCATCATAAATAGCAAATTGCACAAACCTCAGCTGATGCAGACACTGGCTGGTTAGGGAGGTGATTTCTTGAAATGGCATTGGTGTTGCAGTAAAAGCTCTAGTTTAGAGTTATTAGACCTTCACAAAAAATCCTTACTGAAATAAATTATTTTTGCTGGGGAATAGAACTATACAAAAAAGACATATCCAGTTCTCTGTGGCTTAATCTCAGCAGCTGACCTCTTGTCTTGGAAGAACAGAGCCTGAGTGGTCTGTCTCTGAGAAGAGCTACTCTTGGGCAAATCAGGAAAAAAATGTTAAAGAATGAAAAGGGTTGGAAGGCACGTTGTAGTAGAAATAGGAATCCAGCTTGAATACAAATTTCAAAACAGTGGAAAGCACAGCCCCATCCCTCCACAGGAGTGCTGGAAATCTTCTCCCTTAAAGCCTGGCCAGAGGCTTCTTCTGAAGAGTGTTCAGGTTTGAGTGGTCTTCAAGACCCACCTTCCATTCCCACCCTGCCAAATGCACTGCCAGTCCACCTCTACGTACCTAGAGCCATGTCCAGTGATCTCATTTATCTTATATGTAGTAGGGCTTATTCAAGAAGTACCTGTCCTGCAGTAGGCCTCTCTCCTTCCAGCTCCACCACCTTGCACCTCATTTCTCCAGGCTGACATATTTTACTTGCACCATCTTCCATGACTTGTCATTGCAAGAGGATCTGGAGGTCACTTAGACATTTTTCACTAAGTAATGGCTCTTTGCCATGCAGCCCTTACTTCTATTAGGTGATGAGGACATCTAAATCTTAAAGACAATAGGTTAGAAGAGTTTTAATGTAACTAATCTTTGATGGGAACACTGTCCCAGGTGGGTTTGAGACATTGCCTGAGGCTTCAAGGACTTTTGTGGCCTAAGCTATCTGGTCATCACTATGTCAAACCTTTCTGAATAAACCAGCCCCCTTTATGTCTGTGGGCTGTGTTATTTGTGTCCTGATTTTTCCAGTTACGCTGTCATTTTATCTTTGGTGCCCCATATTCTCTTCAGCTGGCTCTCTGAAACAAGGCCGATCAATTGTGCCAGCTTGACCTCCTTCTGTTCTTCCCAGATTGCCTTACTCTTCTCCCTCCTTTGGTTTTCCTGTTTGCTCCAAAAACACTAAAACTG
Source organism: Tachycineta bicolor (assembly GCA_025960845.1). NCBI lineage: Eukaryota > Metazoa > Chordata > Aves > Passeriformes > Hirundinidae > Tachycineta > Tachycineta bicolor. The sequence goes on along the minus strand of JANEHK010000031.1, from coordinate 6,283,691 downwards.
TCTCAGTTCACCTCTGTTGTGCATACTCATTGATCTTCACACTTATCCTGACTCATTCCTGCTAGCAGTGGTGGAAAAACAGCTGTTTATCTGAATTAAATTTTGATTGGCAATTAGCATCTACCTGCCACTATTATTTAGTTTTCTTCAGTGTCCCCTTCAGCTACTTTCTATGCTATTTTTTGACCTGGTTGCCATGACAACTATCTCAGTATAACTCTATCCTGCCAGACATATATTTGGTTCCTGTCAGGAAAGGACAAATAGTTTACTTTCAGGCAACATTTGAAGCTTCAGCTGTTCCAGTCACACAGAATATGGTGAGATGGTAAGAGCCACCTCATCCAAATGTATTCAGGACACTTCACATGCTCATAGCCTGTTATACCATAATAAATGGAAGTCTATCCCATAGCACGCTCTTGGTCTATGTCCAGCTTCAGATGACAAAAGCTTTATAGATGTGCTTCAAATCTCCAACTGTAGCAGGGAACAAAGAACAAAGATGATGCTCTGGTATACTTTCCCTTGAGAAAACAGCTATCTTCCTTTCAAATCTCACCCACTGCCTGTATGATGGGCTTTAGATGTGATCCTTCTCTGGCCTCAGGAGAGCTCCTTTTGGAAGTTCACTGTGCCATTCACTTGCAGTTTCACTGAGAGAATGAGAGGTGAGAGATGGGTTTGCTCTCCTCCAGGGACATTCCTCCCTGGCATAGAGAAGCAAAGGCCCAAGCTTTGCAGAGGTCCCAGCTGAGTCAGCCAGGTGTCTGCCCCTTAGGAGTCAGGACAGGACATAAATCGTCATGATTGGCGGTAAAGCACAACACAGGGCCCTCAAGGCAAAGAAGCTGCAACAAATTAAAGATGATGCAATTTGTGTGAAAGACATTGTCAAATAATGCCATGCTATATACAGCCTCTGAGAAAATTATACTGAAGGACTGTTTACTTCACAAAGCTGTCCCTCATCACCCACTAAGAGTACTTTTAGAAACCATTACCTGGGCTTGGCATATGTGAGAGCTCCCAGAGTATTAGTTCATTTTTTGCAGATGGGTGCAACAAATTTTGTCCACCTACAGCCTTACGACAGCACCTGTTATTATGTCTTTAAAACGTGGTGGTTCAGATGGTTGAGTATCCCTCTGTATGGAGGTGCTTGTTTCAGTTCAGCACCTGTTCCAGCTTAGGGAGACAGTCCTTACACTGTGGAGAGTAATAGCTGGCAGTCAGTATGTGATACAGCAGGTTTGTGAGAACACATCCTGATTTCATTTTATATCTAGCCTGAATAGGAGTGCATGTCATGAGGGCCAGTGGTGTTTGCACCAGCTAAATTGTCTCAGTGTAACCTTGTAAAACTCCAAACTCCAAGATACATCCATGACGACTTTGACATGCTTAGTTGGAGGCTCATGTAGCACAGCTTGTAATTACTTATTCCACAGATGAGAGCAGTGGGAAAAAGACAGGATCAAACTCCAGTTCTTGGGGAAGACTGTTGGGAAGGATGAAACTAAAAAACCTTATAAATATGACTGCTTAGATTTTGAGAATATGAAACATATAAGTGAGATAGAATTGAAAGCAAGTTTCGATGTCTGAGATGTCCTAGTTACTGAATGCCTGTAAAACAATTACATGGCCAGCTGAAGGTAATCCCCCCTTGGTTAAACAATGTCCCTTACCTGCAGATAGATCCAAAGGTCAGATGGAATGTCCTGTCTCACCCCAATGTATGGTTCATCCCACACCTGTACCCCTCCCCTGAAGTGTCAGGTATCTGTAACCGCATTGGCACAAGTCCTGTTCCAGCCCACCTTGAAGCCCCCTGATAAGGTGCATGGGGAGACTGGATGGTCTCTTACCACTTCCTCCCTGGGACCTTACTCTTAGAACTTCCTCTCTCTCCCTACCTCTCCCTTCCCCCATTCCCTGGGACCTGCCACGAGTTGTGCCTGGCAACTGCAAGCTAGGTCCCACACCCTTTATAATAAACCACATCTTCTAAAACCTGACTTCAGAGATCCCTCGTCTCCATCCATCCAAACCATCCTGGAGTCCAGCCCTCCTTACAGAAGACAGTGGGTGCTTCATCTTCAGCTGTGCTGCAATATCTACCATGAACACTAGACAAGATAAATATAAAGTACTAAGTAAGAAAAAAAATCATGTATTGCAATTTTTTTAGTGAGTATTTCAGTAAATTCCCAACTCATTCACCATTTTTTACCCCACCTGGACCGAGGGAAATGGCCTCAGAGACTAACTCTCAAAATGCTTTATGAAAATAAGCAAAAAGATGGCATGTGCAGCCTTTGCTCATCCTTCTTTCACTCATAAAGCACTTGAATGTGAGTCTGCTGGGAAGGAGCAGAGGTGAAAGAATGAATAAAATAGGCAAAGGTACTGAAAGGAGAGAAGAAGCTGACTGATAGCCAGGGCAGAGAGACTTGGCTGGGATGGGAAATGAGGAAAATTTATTGAACTTTAGGCCAGTGTCTCTTTCATACTGAATCACTCCCTCTTGAAGCTGGACTTGTTTTGACTTGAAGTTTCTTACTGCTTGGTCGGACTAGGTGAAGGAAAGATAAGTCCTAAAACTTGTCCACTCTCTCTGCTATCTTGCCTAAGAAGAGATACTATTTCTCTCTTGGAAGCTGTTCATACTCCACCTTTAGACTCACTGTTAGCAATGCTGTTGAATTTGCAGCATTTTTTACTCCCTTAGACTCTTGGTGTTCTTTCAAATGCTGTCAGTTAGTTGACCTGGGTTGAATTCCATCTGTAATCTGAAGATAAGAAGATCTGTCTCCCACACATAGCCCACTGAACTTTCTAGAAAAACTCCAGATACAAGTGTCTGGTGAAGCAGAATTCTTAAATAACTTGGTACTGTGGACAAGGAACCATGACTCATAACTCAAACAGAGCGTATGATGCTTGTGCAGACTTTAGGGGTTTTATTTTCAGATTGTTACATTGATGGATATTTTTTGAAATTTCTTTCGTTCTTTGCTCAGTATCTTCCTGACTTACTTTACGACATTTGTGCAAAATTTGTACAAATTTGTGTATTTGTGCTTGACATTACCAGAGAGATGGAAATGCCTAAACAGAAATGAGGCAGATGTGAGAGGGAAAAATCAGGATAGTGACAAAGACACTACATCTTTGTGGAGTACCTGCCTGTCATTAAGAGCTCATTAAATATATTCTAATCCAAAACAAAGCTTATTGATATTTATGTTAGCTGTGATTCTGAAGTTGACATAGATGTATACCCTGACATCTGTCACTGACCTAACTGGTAGCTATGTTTGGTCCAGGTGGTCAGCTGAGTAGGGAAAACCTCTGCCCTGGGAGGACATTGCAATCACCTTCAGCAGAACTTCATCACAGAGACCTGGTCATCAAAAATACTCTGAAAAGCCTGAGAACCTTGTTAAAAATCCCAAAAATCCATGGTGTTTGTCAACTACAGTCAAGTCTGCTTAGTCACATCTTGTTTGCCAACATCCAATTTTATCAACTAAATGGGGGGGGAAAAAAAAAGTCAAATCTTGTTCACATGTCCTATTAAACTAGTTTTTGCTTTAATCTGTGTGATGCTGAGACAATGCCAATAAAACAGGCATGACTTAATCAGCTCTGACTGTTCTGATCTGACAAACACTTTCATTTGGAGAATGATTTCTTGGCTATCCATAGAATATTCACGGACTCTACAGGATATTCAGCTCTCCCTTTATACTTGCGAAATATTTCTGCTGGAATTATAGGTCTGGTTGCCTAATGTGTAGAAGAATAATACTAGCCATTCCAAACACATTTCAGAAGAACAAATAAAAATTAAATTATGATATATATTCAAACATGTTTTTCCAAACTTTTGCAGATTGTTTGTTGTTTCTTCAACAATGGGAGGAAGATTCTCTCTCTCCAAGGGATGGCTGCTAAGAAGCCGTATGTGGGACACAGCCCTAAATATTCTTCTTGTGTAGGCCGCTCACTAGATCACCAAAGGTGTTTGTGGTTGATAAATTTAAATTTTGCACCTCTCTCTAAAACCAGAAATCTGCGTGAATGCCTGTGGTGCCAACCAGTGTTTTTCTGCCGCTCTGTTGCTTGCATGCATTTCATGACATTACCTATCCCAGGTTGTCTGGGCAATGTACATTTTCAAATATCCTTTGAGTCTGCTTACACAAGATACTCTAATTGAGGGGAAAGATAATCACTCCAGTTTACAGGAGTATTTGTAAATGTGGAACACTACTTTTGCCTGCATTTGGGGACTGGGGGCCAAAATTTGATCACTTTATATTTGACTGTTACAGTGTAATTAAAATAATTTATTTTGACTTCTCCTGATTCCTTCTAATCATTGCAACATTCATAGAATTGTGGAGTAGTTTGGGTTGGAAGGGATCTTAAAGGTCATCTAATTCCAACTCCCTTATTTTGAGCAGAGATACCTTCCACTAGATGAGGTTTCTCAAAGATCCATTCAACATGGCCTTTAATATTTCAGGGATGGTGTGTCCACTCCTCTGGTCAACATGTTCCAATGTGTCACCACCTTCACAGTAAAAAGTCCTTCCTAACATCTGTCTTCTTTTAGTGTAAAGCTTTACCCCTTGTCCTATCACTGTCTGCCCACTTAAAGAGTCACTCTACCCCTTTTTTATATGCCCTCTTCAAGTACTCGAAGGCTTCAGAGGTCTCCATGAAGGCTTGTCTTCTTCATGTAGAACAACTCCAACCTTTTCAGTGTGACTTCACAGTAGAGGTGTTCCAGCTCTCTGATTATTTTTGTGCCATCCTCTGGACCTGCTTCAACAGGTCCATGTCCTCCTTCCTGTGCTGTGACCCAAGAACTCATGCAGCTCTGCAGGTGAGGTCTCAGCAGAGCAGAGCAGAGGAGAGCAGAGGGGCAGAATCCCCTCCCTGGGCCTGGTGCCCACACTGCTCTGGATGAAGCCCAGGAAACCTTTGGCTCTCTGGGCTATGAGTGCCCCTGGCTGGGTCGTGTCCAGCCTCTCACCCTCCAATATCGCCAGGTGCTTCTTAGCTGGGTTGCTCTCAGTGAGATCTTCTCCAGGCTGTACTCAAGTCTTGTATTGTCTCAACCCAGGTGCAAAACCTTGACCTTGGCCTTGAACTTTATGAGTTCCTTGTGGGATTGCTTCTCAAGCTTGTCCAGGTGCCCCTGGATGGCATCCCATCTTTCTGTAGTGTCGCCTGCACTGCTCAGCTTCCTGACACCTGCAAATGTACTGAGGGTGCATTTGGTCCCACTGCCTCTGTCACTGACAAAGATACTGAAGAGCCAAGCCTCAAGAGAGCCCTGAGGGACACCACTCATCACTGGCCTCCATCCAGGCACAGAGCCATTGACTGCAACTCTCTGGCTGCGTCCATCCAGCCAATTCATTATCCACAGAGCAGTCTATCCTTCCAATCCATGTCTCTCCAATTTGGAGATAAGGATGTCATATGGGACAATGTTGAAGGCCCTACAGAAGTCCAGGTATAAGATATCACTTAGTCTTGCCCAGTTGACCTTGTACACTACTAGCTGCTGCAATGTCTGCTGTGGCACTGATGGTGTTTAGATGGAACTGAGTCAACTTTTTTTGTTGATAGATTTTTATAGCATCAAATCTGGTTGACTCAGTAGCCTCTCCCTCATATGCTTGCATCAAAACCACTGCATGAGGTATGTGGATGACATTGTTGCTGGGACCCACAGCTCAGCTGGCAAGGCCTGGACTGAGAGGGGAGTGGGCTGCACTGGGCAGTCCTCACCAGAGCTGTGCCTCTGAAGTAGCTCTAGGCTTGAGAAGCCCCAACAGGCTTGAGAAGCCCCGACACAATCACATCCAGCTGAGCTTCTGGTGTAGTAGTGGTTTTAATGTTTTTTGTTGTTGTTTTTCTTCTTTTTTGTCTTATTTTCCTTTTCTTGAGAGCTAGGTCCTAGAGCTAGGTTTACTATTACTAGATCAGACTATTACAATGCAAGTGAACAAATTATTATATACAGAATATTTTTATTTTTCTCAGTCATATCACTCCAAAAAACTTGAATTCAGGAAGTTTAGGTTTTGCCCAAAACTTATGTTCGTTCTGTTTTAACTGGGGGACACCATAATAGATAGAAGGGGAAATGATCAGAAGATTACTGTCTACTGTTTTGAAATACATATTTGAGGTGAAAGTAAATTTGTCACTTGAATATGGACATATGAGCAAGCAGCCTCCTATTCACAAACTATGTGTCATGCTTGATTTTCTCAACAGTTACAGACAGTAAATTTACTTGGTCTTGATTTTCACTGTTTTTCTTCCACTGAAGACAATGGAAAAACTTCCATTAATTTCATGGAAACATGATTTGGCCCCTAGTGACCCTACTTCTCTCTTTTCCCCACATTTTCCTTTTGAAAAACAGACAACTGATATATCCTGAAAAATAGCACCTTGACTAAGGCTGGAGAAAGATTTAAAAATTAATGGAGAGAACTATTACTTTTCTGTACATACGACTGTACACAGCTCTGAAAATTATAGTTCCTATCATTTTAACACATCAAAGGTTTTTTTTAAAAACGGTGTTACTTTTCCATTTCTGAGAAAGTGTTATAAAGTAGTTTACTTCATTGCCTCTGTTTCGCCACAGTGAAACAGTTCCCACATATGTTTGGGTGTTTTTTCCCCAAATTTGAGCAATAAAAAAGGGAACATGTTCTCTGATTCTGTAAATTTGCCATGGAATCAGTCAGGAATTTATAGCTGAAAATACCAAACCACATAACCTAGGGGTTATGTAACAGAGGAAAAGGAAGGATCAGAGAACATCTCCAAGAGGCTCACTCCCTGGATTTCTTTCCTGGTTCTTTGTTTCAGCCTGGAGAGGTTGGAAGATGAAAAAAACGTATCCTATTTAGTCAACCTTGTCTTAAGCTGACCCTGCACTTGCTGCTGAAGATCATTTCAAATTAGGATATTTGACCCAAAGAGCAGCCTGATGGTAAAACTCCCTTTTTTCCATGATGTGGACAATATGTCCAAGTAGCCAGCTGTGCCTGATATTGCTCCATCCCTTGGAGCTGGCTGCCAAGCTGCAGCACTTACCAAAAAAATCCCTGCTTGGCCTCCACAAGCACTTTCTGTGTAAAATGATATTGCTTCTGGAAAAGTTTCATGGTCTACGTTGCTATCAGTCACTCTAAGGACTCAAAGGGCACTGTTGCCTGTCTCAAACACAATTAAAGCTACAGAATAAAATAAATAAAGCTACAGAATGATAAGCATATAATGGATTGAAAGCCCATATTTTTAAGGAATAGAGGGGGGTTTTTTTGTTTGTTTGTTTGTTTTTTTTTTTTTTTTTTTTTTT
>JANEHK010000031.1:6259208-6276186 GCA_025960845.1 Tachycineta bicolor | reverse complement strand
TTTTTTTTTTTTTTTTTTTTTTTTTTTCTTCTCTGTGGCTGCTGAAGATCGCTCTCTCTTTATCTCCTCTCTACTCTGTCTCTTTCTTCTATTCCTTGTTTTCTCCTCCACCCATCTTGCACTCCATAGCCTTCCATCTGCCCCCAAAGGTGCCATCCACCACTTAATTTAGAAGCTAGTACCTTTGCATTTGCTTGTTGGGTCATAGCCTAAGTCTGACTCAGGTTCTCTCAGAAAGCTGACCATGGAGTGTTGGAGCATTTCTTCTCTCTGTGCCAGCAGTCCACACACACACAGACATACCCCACCAAAACTCAGGGTTTTAATTGAATTTTCATCATGCATGAAATTATCTATTTTGCTGCATTCTTTCACTGCTTAGCATCAGGCTGCAATCTTTCTTGTGTTATGCCACCACTGTTAATGCATCAGTTGAAAAAGTGAAAACCAGCATGTTCAACCCAGATAGCCTAATCCTGTGTTGCAGTGACTCAGGAAAACCCTCATTCCAACAGATTGGCAACCTGAGGCTGAAGCAGAAATTGCATCTCTTTCCTCTACTTATTTTCTTCCTGCCCTTATCCACCGTTCAGAATGAAAAATCCTCTCTGTCTTTCCTTATGCTTCCAACTTTCCCCTGCCAATATGAGCTCGCTGCTGGCTCCATTGAGCATCAGCCAGCTGTGCAGGCTGTCAGGTGAGGGCACATCCTTCCTCTGCCCAGGCAATCCACCACTGAATCCTATGTGGCTTGGGCAGAGCAGCTCTGCAGTAAAAGTCTTCTCTGGAGGGTTTGTGGCATACCCATGGCTATGGGGAAGGATAGCCAAGATGTCAGGGTTTAGGATAGTGGGTGATATCATCCCACCTCTGCAGCCCCATGGCATGGAGCACCTGTCCTGCATCACAAGCATGTGCTCACCCCCCATGAGGCACTAAGAAGAAATGCAGCAGCAATTGCATACTACATCCTGCAAAAAACCACACACAGCAACAAAACCATACACAGGTGGAAGAGGCTCTCACTGGAGGGCAAAAGACAGAAAGTGTGTAACAATTATGCTACACTTTGGGCATTAAAATAAAAGCAGATTCTGACAATGACAGTTATTTTATGTCCTGATGGATAAAAGAAATCATATTAATAATACACAGAAAGAAAGAAATGGGCCCATGAGAAATAAATTAGAATACTCAAAGTTTTGTCTTTCATACACTTCATCAGTATAGATGAATATGTAGAACAACAGTTTTCATCCCATGCCAGATATAGAGAAAATTATTTTGAGAGGTTAAGTAAATACAATTACTGAGGTCCAGCCTAGTATACACCATGCTTCACCTGAGGGACACATAAAAACTTCTGGGATAAATACAACAAAAGCTTCAAAAATTCTAATAAAACTTTAAAAACCATTTAAATATTAAGTTAATGGATACCATTTTCTTTTCAGTTGTGAAGACTTGCATCAATGGCATTGAATAGATGTGGAGAGAAATCATTTGAGTGGTAGTGGGGCATAGTTATCTTATATTGGTATGGGAGTAAAGTTTGTTAAATCCCAAAATCATAGGAAAACAAGCTATATTGTAAATTAGTTGAGTCAGTTCCAAATTAAAGCTAATGGGAGTTGTTTTCATCTACTCAGCAGGTGTCTCACCTAAATGATTGCAATCCTTTACCACATCAGAAAATCTTGTGACTTGTATCCATTTTGATTCTTAATCTCATATATATCCTTCAAATGCTGGCTTCATAATTCATAAATAATTTCTATTATGAACTTATTTCATACAACAATGTTCCAAACTTGTACAAACTTGTACAAACTTTATACAAATAATTTCACACGCTGCACAGAGAAAATAGAAGCTCAATGACTAATACCTCGAGGGAATCTGTGGCCAGAAAAAGTTCCTAAATTAGTTTTTGGATAGGGTAATCTAACACAACTAACTTATGAAGGAACATTATTGCATTGACTGTGAAATGACAAGTATGCATTAGAAATTTCTATTATTTGCAAATAGAACTTAGAAATGTCTGTCTAAAAACAATTTACAAAGCCAAAGATATACAGCCGCAAATTTCTCCAGTCTGGTATCTGTAATTTAGCAGTAAAATCATGAAATTTCTTTCTTGCAATAATATCTTGAGAGTATAGAAAACAAGCATATAGTTGCAGGGTGAATGCAGTAATTTGAAAAATAATAGTGACTTGATCTGCAGGAAAAAATCCAGTTTCTTAGCAAATATTTCATTTCAGATAAAAAGCTGATTCATCATTTATGTTTAATAATATTTTTTTCTTTTATGTTTAAAATGTGAGAGAATTGTTCTGGAATTTTATTCTTTGAATGTGTGCCTAGTAAAAAAAAAATAAATCAATTAACACACCTGAAACAGTATTATTTAGAAATAAATATAGATGTAAATGTCATTGTAGTATGTAAATATAAATGAGTAATCATATAGGATATGCATGTAAATGCTGTCTGACTCCAGGTGGACCAGAAACAAAAGTTACCATCACACTATTAATGTAGTACAGCAATGATATGGCTGCAGAGAACATGCAAGAAATGCGGAAGAAATGAGGGCAAAATCATGTGGTGCTTACATTTTTGCCTGCTGGGATTTCTGTTGTGCTGATAAGTTGTGAGAGCCTAGAGTGACCATTACAGAAAGGAATTTGCAACAGCACAGTTGGTTAAGGGATATGTTTGGAACAAGCATATATACAAAATACTTATTACTCAGGTGTGCAGAGCCACATTGAAACAGGAGATGCTAAGGAGCTGTATGGAGTGCATGGAAACATGTAGAACATGCAGCAAACTGGGCTGAAGTTCTTTTTTTCTCTTTCCTCTCATCTTCATGTGTGTTGTGTTGGACACTGCTTCAGTAGTTCCGCATCTTATCCCAGCAAAAGTCACAAAAGATTCAGGAAAGATCCCATTGACATTAACCTCTAAATTGTACACACTTTGGTAGGAGTCAAGTTAGACCTAAACGCGAAGAAGCGGGAAAACGCATAGTGATTTCTCCTGTTTCTACAAAGCTTGGGAAACTCAGTACTTAGGGCTGAGCTGCGCACTCTCAGTTCCCACTCCCACTTTGGAGCTGCAAGGAATCTCTCCTAGGCTGGTCTTCTCTCCCTAGACATTTACTGCCTGATCAAAACTTCAGTGTAAGGCCTGTGAAAAAGTGTTCAGGGTCTGGTGTAAAAAGTGTAACGTGTTCTACTCTTCATGTGTAGAAATGTGAAATGGAAACTATGTTAGTCTGGGTGAAAACAGCTGCTCTACTGAAAATGTGTTGCAGGTTCCTATAAAGGAAACAAAGCTAATGGAGAAAGCACAGACCCATTACAGGAGATGACGTTTTTCACATGGACCTTACACCACTATTATGGGAGTGGTACCGGCTCACTTTCAGGACTTTTCTTTCATTCTTGGAACTCTTTCCAAACACCTTTTGTATTCATGCACCAAATATTGGTAAAAAACAATCATTATAGTCTACTTTATGTGTTAGTAGAATTTTAAGAAATATTTATTGTTTTACACAATTGACCTGTGTGAATATAAGAACATGGCTCTAGCCTTTTGGATTAAAAAAGGTCAACGTTTTTATGGTTTTGAAAAAGATTTACTCTGGCTCTTTGCTAAATTTTATGCTAGTTAAGAGAAACATTACTCCAGAAGAAGAATCTTCCATTTTTTTTAAAGCACAAGCATATTTGTTCTTTCAAGGGCTGTTCCTGACCGTAAATTAGAATGCTTAACAGTGGTGTTGTATTTCAGTATTCTGAGCAAAATTCTGGGAGCTTAACAGCTCTGAAGCTTCATCTTTTGTATGTAGCCAGAATGCTTTCATGGTTCTTGATTAGTTACCCAAAATCCTCAGGCCACCAGTGCAACTGTGCTGCACCTGTTTAAGGTTGGCCACACTTTACCCAGGATAGCACATTTAGAGGAAAGCATAACTTATTTTTGTAAGTGGCTCTCCACTTAGTCAGCAGACTAGTCTGACACACCTGTCAACAATGTGATTTCAAAATCTGGTGCAAGAGAGGCAGAATCTTCTGCTTCTAGGCTTGACACATTTGTTGGGAGGAGAATAGTTCTATTTAATTCAGCTATGTAAAAGTCATGCTAACCCAAGAAAATTCATGTAAAATTGGAACAAAGTATTTTATTTCCAGTTTCCAAAACAGTGATCATGAGTTAAAAAAATGTGATGCTGGGGAAATGAAATAAAGCCACTCCTGGTTTACATACTCTCAAGGTCAAAGTTCAGAGTACTCCCTGTCTCCCTTTATCTAAGTGTGGCAGTGCAAGAATTGTTTTATCAAGTTTTTATAAGAAGTTTTCTGTTATGGTTCATTTCACTGTGCCCCCAGTTCTGTAACAGTCCATCCCCTTTGTTTCATGTCAGTCATCACACCCCCCCACCTATCCTTGGACATCCCCCCGCCCCCCCGCCCGGGGGGAGCCGGGCCGTCACTTTGGGACTCCTCCCAGGCCTGGGAAATTCCCAGAGGGGTGTCGAGTGATAGGCTGGTGCCCAGGGGAATCCCCTTTTCCTTTTTGCCAGTGGTCCGAGGCTTAGAAATGGACACCCCCTCTTACCCCCTGAATTCCCTGATTTGCTATCCTGTTGTGACCTCCCCTGAACCCTCCCCCGCTTATAAGATCAGGGAGCGAAATTCAAAAGGTCTCTCTGGATGGCAGTTTGGACAAGCTGCAGAGCTCCCGCAGCTCAGCTCGAATAAACCATCTTTAAGCCTGCTCAGCTGTGAGCCATCCTTTTATCTGCCGTTGCAGTCACAACACAATTTGGGCCAGCCGCTGCTGAGAAGCCAGTCCAGCAGGTAAAGATAACCTGCTTGCATCCCCGGACCGAAAACGCTTTGGCCGCTGTGCAGATCTGAGCCAGCCAGGGGCCGCACCCACGTGGCGTGGAAGGGCACAGCCACATCTAACTATTTGGGGTACAGCGAATGATGACCTGGTTGACAGTTCTCATTTCATCAGACAAAACAATATGGAACTGCAGGAAGATTAGCAGACCTCTCTTTAGATCAGGAAAAGTAGCGGGCAGCTGCTTGTTTGATCCTGAGCACCACTAATGCATTAACAGAGGGTCCTGAAATTGCCTATCTTAAAATCCTCAGTGACAGAGCAGTCCAGTTTAAGTAGAGAGTGTCAATTGAGTTGCTCAGATTTGACAAGCTATTTCTTTGCTTTCACACACGTAAAATAAATACAACTCCACAATGTGGACCTAAATCTAATTTCAGTAAGGTTTCGTTCATTAATTCCCTTCGTGTGCAGTTCTTGTCATTAATGTCTTCTATTGACAAACAAAGAATGTATTAGAAGAGAAGCTTGCCAGCTGAAGAAAATATTTGGCTTGTCTTGGTGTTGCCAAGCAGTTTTATTTGTAATTTTCAATGACATTTGAACAAAAAAGGAGTAGATCTCCACAAGCTATATTTCGTTTTACAGTCAGTGTCCCTGCTTGCAGTCTAATACTGCTCTCATTAGTTTCAGTGTCTGTAATAAAAAATTGCAGGAAATATGAGCAGAATATTCCTAGCTTTCATTGGTGTGTTCTAAACACTGATCAGTTAAAGATTCACAGAACTGGCTTTCCCTGTGTTTTGTTTTGCCTATCATCAGATCTTTTCTGAAAACCGTTTTTAGCTTAGCACACACATTGGTGTTCATAAGAGCTGTACTGGCATGGAAAAGCTTTATAGGTGTCGGGGAGCTTCCCCAACATTCAGGTGGTTTCAGGGTCTTTTTCCCCCCTGCACAGCTCTGAGCCAAGCCAAAGGAAGAGACGGAGTCTTCAGGTTTAGTTTTTTTAAGGTTGCATTTTTCGTTTATTGTTTCTTATCTTACAAATTTCTCACAGTCCAACAAGATGTTCGCAGCTGCATGGACTTCTCACGTCTCCCCCTGAGCTGGGCTGTCCTTAATCTTTTATACTAATTACTACGTGTTCGTTATTTACTATTTCTTACCAATGTCTATCACTATTACTAAAAAGGTCACCTATACACTGACCCAATCCCCACTAACTACTTTGCGCCAATGTCACAGCAGAAATGGAGTGAGGGAAGGAGAAGGAAGAAGAAGGAGACAACGCCCCAGATTCTCCATTTTGTCCCCATTCACTCCAATGCTATGAACCTAAAATTACTGTTTTTTCACTCTATAATAAACTAAACTACTATTTTTTCACACTCCCATGGCCTCCAAACCCTCTCTCAGTTTAGGAAATTTTTCCCATGGACTGAGATCAAAGCCAATGTCTCTCTGAGCTCTGGGCTGGAGTCTCAGAGCCCCCTGCCCAGGTCCCTGACTCTGCAGGGCAGCCAAAGGGATGCCCTGGACTCCAACATATAGGTAGTGTTTCAGAGTCCTGTGTCTCTATCTGAGAGTTCAGTGTTGTCCCAGGGTAAATTCTGTTGTGTCCAGCAAAACCAGGCGAGCTCAAAGGAGGAATGTAAATGAGACAGAGCTGAGGGTTTAGAGCTGGGTACAAGGAGGCTGAAGGTGAGTGGTGGAGGAGGTGAACAGACAAAGAGGCAGACATTGCCAACAGAGGCTCTTCAGCACACAATGACCAATTGCCAGCTATCAGACACAAGCTGGGGTATGCCACATTTCTGTATTGGTTTAAACAACTTCTGTTACTCCTGGACAAGCAACTTTTGTAACTGTCCTGACTGTGAGATGTCCCAGATGGATGGGATGACAGGTGTGATTTAGGTGGAGCTGCAGCAACCAGACTTTGACCAGTCCTGGAACAAGGTGCAAGAGCAGGACCACATTTAATTCTCCTCTCCTTGGGTGAGCCATCATGCTCCTAGGAAAGGGCCATGCTATTGTGGAATGCATCTGGGATCCCCATGCCCTAAGGTTTAACCAGGTGACGACAGAAGTGGTGAAAGAAGTCTCCAACTGCCTGACTCATCAAATACTGCATACGGCGCCCTGCTGATGAACCAGCTGAGCACTTCTGATGAGCAACAAACAAAGAAACCAAAGGTGACTGGACACTGGACCTGAGAGAAAGGAGCTTGGTTTGCATGTTTAATCAGTTATCTCCCTATGTCATTCCACTGGCAGTGAGCTGTTCTAGAGAAATCCTGTCAGGGTCCTCAGACTGACTGCTGAGGAAAAGGGTTAACCTGTGAACACTTCAGCATCTGAGACAAATGTTAATCTCCATGCTCACAGGCAAACTGCTCAGAGGACAGGAGACTGGTTCTGACACTTCCTCACTGGGGGTTCTGCACGTGGCTGTAGGCCCAGGGTTTCTACACACCCACATGCATACACATATCAAACACAGTTAATGGAAGATAGTAGCAAAGCTTAATGAGCTTTCCACATCTTCTCTTGAAAGTGCTTGCATTTTTATAAAGAAATTCCCATTTCTTTATGGAAAAATTTCCAAAGATTTCTTGTGTCAAACTCTAGGTTTCCATGTAAATTCAAGGTAATGATATTTGCCAGCTGTTTAGTTGCAATATCTACAGAGGAACATCGAAGATCTCTGTTAGTTTGGGACTCACAAAAAGTAATTTGTTATGCATAATGGTGATGTTGGCAGTGCATTCCAAATGGTTAAATCTAATGTAGCATACAGTTTCATTAAGGCACAACAAAATTAATCTATCCCTTCCCACCAGGAGGTTTAAACAAAAGCAATGGGGAAGGAGATGCATGGAAAAAACACCAATTCATTAATGAAATGAAGACATGTAAAATGATTAGGCTTATAACAATAGATTAGAGAACTAAATTAACCCTTTTTTATTTCTGTCTAATATGCACAAGTCAGAACCTTAGCACTGGGTGTTATGTACTTTATGAAACTTTAGGTGTCTTCTAATTTTCTTCCAGGGAGGAGATTAAAAAGAAGACCAAAACAAAGCCACTACTTCCTTTGAATATCTTTATTGTGGTTTGCAGATACTGCCCATGGTGACTGTTTGCATTCAAACCACACTTTGGATCTCCAGTGGGAAATTGCAAATGAATGAGTTGACTTGAAGAATAAACTAAACTGGTGTAAAATAATTTGTGTAATTAATAACATTGAAACTAAGGGACTAAACTAAATTAATGGAGGAATAGAGCTTTCTCTTGCTTTATTAGATATGCTAGTTAGAAGGCACAATTTTCTTTCCTATATAAGTCCTGTTTCCCCAGTTACACAGGTGTATATTTTAAATCACTCTGTGCCTTAACAGATGTTGCTTACTTTAAGGTGTAAAGGAAAGATAAATGTTTGAAAATACACTACATTCTTTCAGGATAAGAAATAGCCCAGATGCACAGATCTTTGAATAAATCAAGTAATCAAGAAATGTCCTGGCCTTCTTTACTGAATCTTTTTTTAATTTAGCCGAACACAACAGGAACCTCCCCTCTATTTTCTCCTTACAGCTCTCTGCTCTGTTCTGGAGGAAAGAAACTCTAAGCACGCAGCAGTGCTTAGGGAATAAGGTGAATTTAGGGCACTGGGGAGTTTTGGGAGAAGCTCTGCAATGACTGCAACCCTGAGGAGCACAGGACTCCCACCCCTTGGGCTCACTCCAACTCCAGCTATGTGGACCAGGAGTGTAGTCTGCCTACAACATTGTCTGCATGTGAGCAATGAGTCATGGATGTCATGTGCTAGCCCTTTGTCCCACTGAGTACCCAAAGCTGGAGCACTGGCATGTTCTGAAACCCATGTGAGAATCCACAGGACTATCAGTATATAATGCAACATCAAAAGCCTCAATGCATATGCTGAGAACCTGACACTTCCCTTTCCGAAATGATTCTGCCAGCATCTAGACACAATGTGAGACAAGACTGGCAGACAGCAGGAGCACCACAAGAGGTAGCCTTGCAGGCAATATCAATCTATGACCCCCAAGGGAAACGTATCATACCACATGTGGCGGGAAGTCCTTATCCCAAAATGGAATCAGGATTCATGAGGCCTCAGGCAAGCAGCTGCAACAGCAGAACAGGTGACTGCACCCAGCACCCCATCACAGCAGAACAAATGCAGCAGTCCATACCTTAATTCAAATAGACAGGGCTGGTAAGTTCCTAAAATGAAGCATTGCCAATGTCTTTTTTAAGTATAACTGTTAGTGGTAGCTGAAGAAGGAAAGCGTGTGAAGCTATTTAAGCAGCTTTGGTCCGAGCTAGCTGAAGCTCATTATCTTGTGCAGGAGACCCTCATGCTCAGTTCTGATCATGCCTGTTTCCAGTGCTCAGCCTGTTGCTGCAAGGAATTTCTGCACAGGGAAATGACAAAAAGATGGGGAAAAGCAATGGTCCTGGTCTAGACTGGAGTAAACTGAAATCTTCACTTTGAGTTATTTGTTTCCCTCCAGAATTTCTCTCCCATTTTCTACAACCACATTTTTGGGCACTGGTTCTCCTCCATCCAGTGTCCTTGTACCTTCATTGACTTAAAAGGAAACATATAACTTTAAATACCTAGATTCTGATGTCTGAGGTAGGAGGCAAGGACACACTGATTTTGTTATGACAATGTTATCTTGGATGGCAGTGACATACCTCCTCTCAGTGCAGTACAACAGGTATTGTCATTATTTAATGCATCTCATTTAGTGAAAGTGGTGCACCTCTTTCTGTGTCCTGTCCATCCTCTTATCAAGCTGCCTAAATGAAAAATACCCATACAGTTGATAATTGGTTTTGGTGATACTGCTTCAGAGTTAGCTGACAAAAGTTAAAATGAGTGGGCTCCTGTGTAATTCCTTAGATACTCACTTTCTTCCTTTTAATTGATTAAGCAGATATTTTAAAGATAAATGTGAAAACAATATTTTTATTTTATATATATTGAGAGATGTTGTCATGTCACTAAATTGATTCGGTGTCCTCTGCATAACTAATTAATCTAATGGGCATTCCAAAGCGGATGACTGGAAAATTCAAGAATCTAGAGGTAAATATTGCTATGTCATAGACAAAAACCAGAAGTCCTCTTCATCTGGAAATCTATCTATTTGACCAGTCTTCATTTTTAAAGTACAACTCACCTTAACTTCTTAATTGTAAAGATTTGCCAAGATGTCCGTGATACATTACAGATAACAGCAACACTTTGGTAAAGATACCCTATTTTAGAAGAAAATTATAGTCTTACAGAGATGACCCAAGGGCTCCAGAGTTAATAGAAGCCTACAGGTGAACACTGGTGAAAAATCTCAGACAGATTAAAGAGTATTCCTCTAAAAAAGCTACACAGCTCAGCTGAAGTGCCTCTACACCAGTGGGTGCAGTTGTGGGTTACAGATAGGAGGATCTAAAAGCCACTGTGCAGCTAAAAGGATATGAACTAGTTGTCATCTCTGAAAGCTGCTGGGATGAATGCCGTGACAATGTGGCTATTGATGGCTACAGGCTGTGCAGAAGGGAGAGGCAAGGCTCTCTGTGGGTTGCCCTCTACATCAGGAAGTGAATGGTATGTGAAGAGTGCTCTCTGAAGAACAACTGCAAAAGTTGATAATTTCTGGATGAGAATCAGATAATGAGGTAACAGAAGGAACCTTTTGGATTGTGCCTATTACAGGCCTCCTGATCAGGGGGATCATGGAGAGCCTATTGACTACAAAATCTCCTTGTTCCAGCTATAGGAGGCATAATGCTTGCAGGTCCTTGTTCTGCTGGGGCATTTCAGCCCCATGAATCTCTGGTGAGCTATAAGCAATCCAGGGGACTGTTGGAAGCACAGAGGATAACTTCTTAAGCCAAGTAATGTACAGCCCTGACAGAGGGGATCTGTTACTGTATATGATGGCCACCAGTGCAAGAGAGCTGATGGGTGAAGTCAAGGTAGGAGGCAACTAGAACTGCAGTGAATATCACTGGTGGACTGTCTGCATGAGTGGAGAGCTATGGATGATGTTTATCTAGATTTCTGTAATGTCTTTGACATGGTCCCCCCTAACATCCTTAGCTCCAAACTGGATGGATGCAGATTTCATGGGTGGATTTTTTGCTGTATAAGGAATTGTATCAATGAACAGAGCCATAGAGTTGTGAAAAATAAGCATTCAAATGAAGATTAGTGACAAATAGTATCCCTCAGGAATCTATACTGGGACCAGGACTGTTTAATATTTTCATCTGTGACACAGTGGGTTTGAGTTCGCCTTCAGCAAATTTGAGGATGACTGCAAGCTGAGTCATGCTGTTGGCACACCTGAAGGTTTGGATGCCAACCAGAGGGACCTGGACAAGCTGGAGGAGTGGCAATCCCGTAAGTTTTAACAGTACCAAGAACAAGGTCTTGCACCTGGATAGGAGCAACCCCAGTACCAACAGAGCTGGGGCTTGAAGGGATTGAGAGCAGCCCTGCAAGAAGGACTTGGGGGTGCTGTTGGATGAAAAACTGGACATGCATGTTGGACCCGCAACATATGGTCACAGCCCAGAGAGCCAACTATATCCTGGGCTGAATCCAAAGACTGGATGGGTTGGGGGAGAGGATTCTGCCCCTCTTCTCTGTTCCAGTGAGATCCCACCAGGAGTGTTGCATCCAGCTCTGTGGTCCTCAGCACGGGATGGACATCAGCTTGCTGGAGCAAGTCCAAAGGAGGCCACAAAAATGATCAAAGGGCTGGCTGGGCTCTGCTGTGTAGAAGGACTGAGAGGGTTGGGGCTCTTTAGTCTGAAGACAAAACATTCCATGGAGACCTTAATTCCCCAGTACTTAAAGAGGCTTTATAAGAAAGATGGTTACAGAATTTTAGCAGGGTAGTTGCAACAGGAAAAGAAGTAATCGTTCTAAATCAAAAGAGAGTAGATTCAGATGAGATATAAGGAATAAATTTTTTACGGTGAGGGTGGTGAAACAATGGAACAGGCTGATGAGAGAGGTGGTAGATGCCCCATTCCTGGGGCTCATTCAAAGTAATATTGGAAGGGACTCTGAACCACCTCAACTACTTGAAGGTATTCCATAGTAGAAGATGTCCATTGCAGTGGGATTGGACTAGACATCCTTTAAAAGTCCCTTCCAAACTAAATTGTTCTACGATTCTATGATTTTAAGGTTTCATGCAGTTTTGGGTGACCACTTGACCCTGTCCTTTTCTGCTGTTTTTGCTGCTTCATGTCTCATATCCTGGCACTGGTGTTTTTTAATCTCAGCTCCCAATCACAGCTGTTCCACTCTCCACTCCGTGCTGGTCCCATCATGGCAGTGGTTTGATCATTGAGCTCATCAGGAGTAGGAGTGCATACATTACCAGCCACAGTTCTGTCCTCCCTCGTTCATGCATTAGCAAAGCCCTGGTCCCTGCTGCTGGTGACTTCCAGAGTACAGCCAATTTCTCACTAAACTCCAGTGTTTGACCATGTCTCTAAATAAAGAAGAAAAGTGAAATATGGAAAGAAACACTTATGTGGAAATTTCCAAATTTCCACTTTCACATATTATTAGCAGAGAAAATAAAAAACAACCCAGACTAGCTGTCAAATTCACTTAAGTTTTCAATGTCAGGACTTAGGGAAGACAGTTTTATTTGTACATTGAGCAAATCATATCTAGGACCCGTTGGGATGAGACAAATATAACAGCCAGCCGTGTTTTTCTCAGAGTGCCTCTTTGGAAGAAATCCTTGTGAGATGGGATCCCCAGCCAAATAAAGATGTTGCTCTGACAGCTGAGCAGACACCAGCAAGCTGAGAAGAGCTTGTTGACTTCCTTCCCCATGGGAAGGCCTGGCCTTCCTGGAGCCAAAACAGTGTGATGTAGTTTACAGCACATTATGGGCTGTCCTGAAAGATGTTTTGTCATGCTGACCCAGAGCTGGAATATCCACCAGGGAAATCTGGTGTACTTTTTTTCATGGCAAGGCTAGGAAACAAATGGGAAATTGGTGGAGAACATCCAATCTGGTACGTTGGAGAGTCTTTGGAGGCTGCTGTAGACCCCGCTTGCTCTGTAAAGCAAAGAAGCCAGAGGCTGAGACTGTGTTCCAAAATCTACTTAAAATTATAAATCACCAGCTGGCAGATGATTACAGTGTACAGCTTTTCTTCCATCAAACTAATGAAACTTCTGAAATTAATTAATAGGAGCCTGAAAAATTCCCAAAACCTTGTTTTATTTTTAAATCAACATAATTTCCAATGAGATGACAGATATAGACATAAATACTGCCTTCAGAAATGCACACACATCCGTTCTGCACACAGATGATTGCCCTGCTAATTGATGCCCAAGCATGACATGCAAGGTTCTGCATATTCCCTGTTTGTAAGACTGAAAAAATGGACATTTTTGTCTCTTAATATGAAAGATTAGTGTAAGTCATTTGATTCCACTTCAAACTGTTTTATATTTATTGTTTTGTATAGTTATTCTAGGCATTTGCAACCTCAACTGTTACTTAAAAGCTGCATTTGCCAAAACTCGTCAATTATTGCTTCAGTCACAACTTGCACAGTCATTGAGATAGCAGCAGAGAAAGGAATTTTAAACTCATTTGGATGTCAGAATTTCACAGTAGAAATCTGTCTCTGTGATCAGTGTCACCCTTTCAAGGACTACTCCTGTGCGAGCAGCTCATCAGACAAGGGAGGGTAATGGTAGGTGTCAGGGGAGTCTGGTGGCTGGGAGAGGACATTGCAGAAAAACAGGGCTGGCACTAAGGAAAATGAGACAGGAAAATATACCTCAAGTGGGTGTCTTGCCATGTGGGTGGCTAGATCAGTAAACTCAAAAAAGAGCCTCATGTTACTTTACTTGCAGCCTATGGTATAGAGATACCTATGTTGTTGGCTGACACCCAGGAAACCACACAAGAAGTGGAATTCCTGGTGTTTGAACCCTTTGAGAAGTGGTGGATCAGAGAGCAACACAGCCAGAACTGAGGTGTAAAGGCTGATCTGCACACACAGAGGTCCAGTTACAGAATGCTGGGCTGGAAGCACGCCACTGCCTCACCATCAGCTGCTCAGCACATGAGTGGAAGGGTAAACTCTCCTGGAAATGGTACAAATCCCACAAAGCTGACACAGTGATGGGATGCCAATGGTGTAAATGAGGCCATAAAGGGACCTATCGGTAATTACTTCTTTCTATATAGATTTTTATGTAACCTTTAGTCAAAACATTATAGAATTTTTTTTTTTCACACCATCATGATCAGTTTCTCTCTGCATTTCTCCATCATGTCAGCTTCATGCTCTTTTTGGACTGCAGTACGAATTCAGAAAAAAATATAAAAACCAAAAAGAGTCTGGTTATACCCATGTTTCTTAAAACTATTAATTCTTCAACGTGAAGCACAGGGACAGTCTGCCTCAGGAAGCTCTGGAGCTAATGGGAAATTGTGGGTTGGTTGGGCAGGGCAGTGGGGTCTCGTGACTCCAGGAGTGGAAGCAGATCATCTCTCCATCAGGCTGCAAATTCTCCCAGTCAGTAGCAGCCCTGCTTGGGTTTCCTGTTGGACATACTTCCCCTTTTTACTCCCATCCTGAAAACACCATACAAACCAAACCCTCCAACCCTCTCTATTTTGCTTTGTACTCTAGCTGGACTGTGCATCTGAAAGCTACAACTATAAGTCTTTCTTTTGGTATAGGTTAGGGACCATGCTGGGCTGGAAGAACAGTTAAGTGGAAGGAATGTACGAACAGCCCTAGGAGATAACCGCAGACCGCATTATATAGATATATCTCTTTGTGCTTACTAAGATGCTTATATATTTAAAAGTGTAAACAATACTCAAAGTTTTAAAACACCCATTTTAAGAGGGAAAAAAGGTCTTTCTAGAAAGACCTCCATCTAGCAACAAGGACCCAAATGATATGCACAAAGAAAGTGGAAACCAGACACTATTTGGGTAGCAGCATGAAGTGATAGAACTCAATCAGGTAAAATGATTCTTTGTCCTCAAGGTTAGAGTACGGGGGATGTGGGCCAGAGAAGTGTTATATGTACCACTACGAATAAATAAAATTCACAAACCCAACAGTTGTAAAGCTATACTTCCTTTTACTTTACGTTTTAGCACATCTTTTATTGCTTTCCCATTTTTTACTGGCTGAAATGCTCCCACAAAGAGAAGAAATTATTGGTAAGAGCAAGAAAAGTAGAGTTCATACTTTTCTCCACTGTGCTGTAAAGAATATGTCCACCTTCTCAACAGAATTTCTTACATGGTCAATATCTGCTTATGTTTTCAAGTTAGAAAAGAAACCAGAAGCAGCCACATAGTGCAAATTACCATCTGGCACTGTGGATGGTGCTGTAAGAAAGGTTTTGGCTTTTATGACAATGGATTGTGCTTTAATGATTGTAGTCTGATAGAGAAGGATGGGATCATTCCATCTAAAAAGGGCAAGAGAATCTTTGGCAGCAGGATGGTCAGTTTGGTGAGATGGGCTTTAAAATGAAGGGCTCAAAGGATGAGGTAAAGAGTGGCAATGATTGTGCCATTGCCTCCTTCTGGGCAATAGGTCATTTCAGCCGGTGCGGTGACAGATCTGCCTTGATTGCTTCTCAAGAACGAGAATCATAGGGCTAACCATGACAAGGGTGTGTGCAGTTATGATGAATCCTCTTAAACAATTTTCAGGGGAAGCTTGGTGCTTGATTACGACTGTTATGTGCCTGTACACAGAAATGCACACAGCACAGGGAAAAAAGCATGGAAAAAAAAAACAGCTGAGGGAGTAGATGCTGCTGCTTCCCCCAACCCCAGAGATCACCACACCATGTGCTGGTGTTTTTGGTGTAAACCTAAATGCTTGGCATGGCAATTCAGGGGATGGCAGCATCTCTCAGTGAAGGAACGAGCTCTGCTTTGCTTTACCTGTGTAATGATAATCAGCCAAGGGATGGCCTGGAGCTGTGGGAGGCCCCTCTGAGAGCAACATCTCCAGAGCCTCCTGCAAGAGCAAAGGGGAAAAGGCTTTAACATCCTCACCACAGGAGAAGGAGCCAACACCCAGAAATGCTGCCTTTCAGCCACTTTGCCTCTTCAGCAATTCAGTCCACTGGCTTCAACCTCCTGATTTGCTCCCAGTCCCCCGCTTTTGCTGCCCAGCCCTTTGATACTGCTCCTGCCAAGAGTGGCCTTTTCCTCACCAGCTCCCAGACTTTGCTGCTGCTGCACCCAGAATTGCCTCAGCTCACTGGTATTTCTGGGAATTTCCTCTCAGACATGCAGCCCCAAGTGCCTGAGAGAACACACATCTCCAGAGTGACAAGGGAGCAGGCTGTGGCAGCCTGCGCCGCTGCCTCCAGGAGAGATCTTCTCCCTGCTGGAGCCATTTGGGCTGGGGCCTGAGGCAGCTGCAGGAGACCAGCAGGCAGCAGGCGCTGCGCTTCTTGTACCCTGC
The DNA here is from genome assembly GCA_025960845.1 of Tachycineta bicolor. Lineage (NCBI taxonomy): Eukaryota > Metazoa > Chordata > Aves > Passeriformes > Hirundinidae > Tachycineta > Tachycineta bicolor. The sequence goes on along the minus strand of JANEHK010000031.1, from coordinate 6,259,773 downwards.
CTTCCTCCCCGAGCAGGCAGGAAGGGCTGTGCCAGTGCCCAGGCCTTATCCATTGCCTGCCCGCTGCTGTGTGCGCCCAAAGAGCCGCTTCTTACCGGAACACTGCCGCGCGCCTGGTGCAGGCAGTGCAGGGCCAGCTCCAGCTTCGCCTCTGCCCTGGGAACGCCACGGGAGCTGGCCATGTCCAACAGTTCTCTCACTGCAAGCACAGCAAAAACCCGCCCACAGTCGGGCTGGAGCCAGGACAGGGCACAGCTTGCCATCCCAGGGGGAGGGAAAGCGCCAGAGCTACAGACAGCAGGTTGGAGAGCACGGAAAGGAGAGCAAAGAAAGGGGCAGCTGAACCAGGGCCGCTGGAGTACGGGCTCTCCCTTCAAAGAGCAAACTGGAAGTGTGAGAACTCGGTTGAAGTTGGTGTGCATGGAATGAACAATGATGGTTTGTTTCCTCTCTTGCAGGGTGTCTGAATTCAAGAAGGAAAGGGACGCACATAGGAGAAGACACCAGCCAAAGAAGGGAGCAGAGCCTGTGGTCAAGAAGAAAAGACCAAATTAGCTCTGCACTT
>JANEHK010000031.1:6244512-6259198 GCA_025960845.1 Tachycineta bicolor | reverse complement strand
TGGCTTGTAAAGAAGCAACATGACTGTGTTTCATTTTGGTGCAGAGATAGACTTGAACAGCAACATCTAGAAACCTCTGTCTACAGTAGCCCAGCCATGATCTCATTGCAATTATGAGATATAGTGGGATAGCTCACGTTATTAGAAAGCTGTCGTGGATTGCTATGTACTTTTTAGAAAGGACAGGTCAGTGAGTTGTGGCTCTGGAATTGCTCTTGGTTTGAGGGTGCAACTGGATTATATCAAGTTCTACTTAAATACAGACGAATGTACTGAGAGCTTATGGTTAAGAATTAAAGGACAGGCTAATACAGGTAACACTCTTGTGTTTACTGTATGCCACCTTATCAAGGCAAAGTTTATGGGGCTTTCTGTAAACAGCTAGAAGTAACCTCACAATCACAGGCCCTGGTTCTCTTGGGAAACTTCAACCTGATATTTTTTGGAGAGAGAACACCACTCAGCACACACAAAACAAGATGTTTCTGCAGACCAGTGATGATAACTTTTTGGTGTAAGTGGTAGAGGAACCAATAAGGAAAGGTGTGTTGCTGGACTTTTTACTAGCAAACCAGGAGGGACTGGTTGAAGACACAAACAAGGGACAGCCTTGGCTACAGTGACTCTGAGATGATGGATCTTGGGGACCCTGTGTGGGGGAAGCAAAGCAGTAAGCAGGACTGAACTCTGAATTCCCAGACATCTTCAATCTCTTGAAAGATCTACTTAGAGGAATTCCATCATTTAGGACTCTGGAAGATAAGGGAGTCCAAGAGAGCTGGTCAATATTCAAGCATTACTTCTTTCAAGCTCAAGACCAGTGTATTCCCATGAACCAGAAATGGTTCATGGGTAAGAGATGAGCAGGGTGTTCCTAGTTAATGCTGGTTGGAAGAAAGAAATTTATGGGATATGGAAAAAGGAACAGGTCACATTGGAGTGCTATAGGAACATCGTTGGTATGAAGGAATGGGAAAAGGAAGGACAAGGCCAGCTTGGAATCGAGTCTGATATAAAGGACAAGAAGGGATTCTAAAAGTACATCAGCAGCAAAAGGAAGACTTTGGAAAATGTGGTGCTGCTGATGAATCAGACAGATGTCACGGTGAGGGAAGACACAGAGCAGGCAGGATTGCTGAATGCCTTCTTTGCCTCAGTCTTTACTGCTGAGGTCAATCCTCAGGAAACCTAGGATCTTGGAGGTAAGAGAGGGAGGCTAGAGACAGGAAGATTTCTGCTTGATTGTAGAGGGCTGGGTGAAATACCAGCTGAGCAGACTTAACACCTATAAATCCATGGGCCCTTGATAAGATACTCCCACAGGTACTGAGGGAACTGGCAGATATTGTTGTTAAGCTGCTCTCCATCATCTTTGAAGAATCATGGGGAACTGGAGAAGTGTCCAATGACTGGAGGAAATCTGTCAATCAGCAGAACCTTGATAGGCTGAGAAACTGAGCAGAGAAAATCCTAATGAGATTCAACAAGGGCAAGTGCAGGGTCCTGCAGCTGGGGAGGAATAACCCCAAGCACCAGCACAGGCTGGGGCTGCCCCACTGGAGGGCAGCTCTGCGGGGAAGGACCTGGGAGTCTTGGTGGATCTCAAGGTGACAGTGAGCCAGCAGTGTGCCCTTGTGGCCAGGAGCCCAGTGGGATCCTGGGCTGCACTGGGAAGAGTGTGGCCAGCAGGTCAAGGGAGCTGATCCTCCCCCTCTGCCGGGCCCTGGTGAGGCCACATCTGGAGTGCTCTGTCCAGTTCTGGGCTCCTCAGTACCAGAGAGACAAGGAGCTCCTGGAGAGCGTCCAGCAAAGGGCCACAAAGATGATGAGGGGTCTGGAGCACCTCTCTTTTGGGGAGAGACTGAGGGAGCCGGGGCTGTTTGGTCTGGAGAAGAGAAGACTGAGAGGGGATCTCATCAATGCATATAAATATCTCAAAGGTGGATGCCAAGTGGATGGTGCCAGACTCTTTTCAGTGGTGCCCAGACACTGGGTGAGGAGTAATGGTCATAAAATAAAACACAAGAAATTCCAACTCAGCTTGATGAAGAACTTTATGTTAGGAGTGGTAGAGCACTGGAGCAGGCTGCCTAGAGAGGTCATGGAGTCTCCCTCTCTGGAGGCACTCGGAACCCAGCTGGACATGTTCCTGTGTCACCTGCTCTGGGCGACTCTTCCTTGGCAGTGGGGTTGGAAAAGATGGTCTCCAGGGGTCCTTTCCTACCCTAATGATTCTCTGATTTTAAGATTTAGGGATTCCAGATTAAGGCTCATATCTTATGACCACCATTTGGATAGTACAAGGGTTCAATTAGATGTCCGACGTCTTGTAATAGAAGTAGCATAGCATATTTTTCAGAAAAAAAAATTGAGATATAGGACAACTGCATAGAAAAAGACAATGCTGAAAACAGTTTTCCTCCACCATTACTTTTGATAGGCTGGAAATACGTAGCAGGCAAGGCTTAACTCTCTCCAAGGAATTTAGAGTTGCCAAAATGATGCTGTATTTTACTTAAAAAATATACACTTCAGAAGTTAACTTTATTTAAACTCCCTGTTTGGAGCTTTGTTACTGCATAATTATAGTGTGAGATTTTTGTTACTGCTGCTGTGAGGTATGTAAATAAATGCAGATTTGCTCAAAAATTTTGCTGCTAGCAGAAAAGAGCAGGTCCTACTCAGGAGTGAGTTCCCTCTCCTGTACTACCATTGCTGCACAGCGACTGATCTTATAAGAAATAAGAAATTACCCAGGTTTTTTACACCACTGACATACCTAACAGGCAGCAAGAGAAGATGGACAGATACAGTCATCTTGTTAAAACAGCTTTCCTTTGATTTAGTGGAAGATAATTCCCTATTATTTCAGTGGATATAGTTCTTTGCTAGAACTCATCTGAGAGAAGAGTGGGTTTTTTTCTTAAATGGTTTCAAAGACTGCTGTTCCATTTAGCTAGCCCACTTCAATAACTCTTACAGCTACTGTTCAAATTACTCCAATTTTCTGATAAATTCAATAAGGAGTCCTGAGACTAAGAGCTGAAAATGACAAAGGAGTAGCCCTGGGGTCATCGTGACTTGTTAGCCAAACACAGACCTTCGCTTATGAATCTCCCTCTTGGTGCATCACCCGACAGGCCTCTCTGCCACTGTTGGGTTTGGTTCACCAATCTGCGCCTTCCAGCCAAAGCACCAATTAAATGTAGTGGGTCTAATGCTGGCCAAATGCCACTGGACCCCCTAGAATTATTTACTCATTCTCTACTTTGACATAGAATTATGAAGAGAGCAAACCAGGCTCAAACTTTAAAGGGTATAAAGAAAACTTTATTAACAGAATTAAAAGACAAATTAAAAAAAAAAAAAAAAAAAAAAAAAAGGAAATCAGAATAAACCTTCAGAACACTTCTCCCCCTACAGCCTCTTTTCTTGCCTACTGACAACATACAGAGGCAAAACCTGGGACTTTCATTCAGTTTATCAAACTAAAATAGTTTTCTGTCGGTTCACTTAGGGACAAGACTCTCTCTTGCCATGCCACGGAGACTTTCCTTGCAGTGCATATCTGCAACCTGGAATTCGGACCTGAGGTCATCTCTTCAGGATGTTAATGTCATTCTCAGGATCACACCTTTTGTAGGATCTCCATTTCACTTAAGAAGGGCACCCGTTACATTCCCACATCCTGTATAAATAGTATGGTACACGTGCAGTAGCACTTCCATCATCATTCTCCTGCTCTCCTGAGTTCATTTTGGTACACATTGCAAACAACAAACCAAGTTGTTCTCAAATTCACTGACAGCCTGCAGCCTTTCCAAGCGATAAGGGAAAATCTGAAATACTCTGTGAAAATCAGGGAAATTCTCAGCTGTGTGCAGCTTATATGAAATCTGCTGCCCTTACCATTTTGGTTCAGCTTGTAGCTTTTCCACTTTTATAAATCTGCAATGTGAGATGAAGCTCAGCCCTCTGAGAACCTACCACACAGACTCCAAGCAAGAGGTAGCAAAAAACTTGGCTGCACTAGAAATATCCATGTTCCTTGCCAATAGTGTGGCATTGCAAAGGGCTTTACAGAGGACAGACCTGAATTTTCTCTTCCCAAAAGTACTGAGGTGTTAGACTCAAGGCCTGTCTCTTTAGAAGAATTAGACCCACATACAAATTAGGAATTTAGCCTTAGATTACCTCTCAGCTCTGGTGGGCTGCTGATTTAGCAGACTATTTCACTCCTAACATACATCATGAACTGTCTTCTGTTTCTACCTAGGTGTTTACTGCATTTCATTTACGCTCTAAGAGCATAATTACTAGCAGGCTTGCCTTATATATGTACATGGAAATAAGTAGTTCAAAACAATTTAAGAAGCAGAAAGGAGAAGATAAGGAGAATTGTGTCATTCATCTGAACAAAAGCTGATTACGGTGACCTACTCTATTTCTAGAAATCTGAACCTAATACATGAATAATTGCAATAGAAAATTGAAAAAGCAGATAAAGTATTTTGGCATGTATAGAGACAAATGCAAAAGTTGATGTTCACATTTGGCAATGCATCTGGCATTTACGGAGAGATGGCCTCCACAAGATATGTATCTATGGAGCTGTGAGGGGAGTTTTAATCAGGATTTTAATATTTCAGATGTATGTACAGTCATCAGTGCCAGCTCAGCTCTGGCCTCAACAGCAACAGGACACTTCAGGCATGCTAGAAAGGAAGCAAAGAAAACAAAATGTCATTGCAAATTCTTTGGGCAGAAAATATTGCTTCACCACAGGCAAACAGGCATACCTTGTTTCTAAAATTGGTTTTGACATATTGGCTTTATAAAGAAGCAAAAAATTGTTAAATGATACCTAAAATGCACAATTTAGAAAAAAAATTCCCCTCTAATTTTATTATGTATTAAATTATATTCTCAAGTTCCCCTGTCTTCCTCCAAGTAGGAAAAAATATATATATTTGATTGCCATTATACCAAACACTCTGAGTTCACTTCTACAGAGAATAAATCTTAAAATCATTCAGTAAAAAATATTTTTATGAGTGCTGCATTTGTCTGCCATATTTGCAAGCAGAATATCTGAAAGCTAGAAACAGATGTTTAAAATTACGTCTCTTTTTCACTCTTGAATGGTAGATGTGTGCTCAGTCATCTTCGTGCACAAGCAGTTGATTGACAACCAAAATGGAGGAAAATTAACATCTGATATCTGCTGTAAGCATGCATATCTCTGGGCATGTCTCCGGGAATGTCTCTAACTCCTAGAAAACTAAGTGATGCTGGTCTGATTTTTGAAAAAGTCTCTATCATGCAAATATGGAATATTGATTAAAAAGAGGCTGTTACAAGCCTTATCTGGCTCCTGTTGAAATTGTTCGAGACGCCCACTTTAGTTGGAGTTGTGTGGAAGTATTTCCAAATGACACAGCCTGTACTTCCAGAAGTAGCTGTATTCCTCTTGTTTTTACAAGTGTTAGCTGTAATGTCTATCTAATTTCTTGTGAAGATTCTGAGGATTTATGAGTTGCCATTGTTGGTTTGTCTGTGGTCACCAAAGGCCACAGCATCTAGAGCTCACGTGTCTAAAATTTTTGCAGCGTGCATTTTTGAAATCCTGTTTGTTAAGAATAATATAGCATAATAGAAACTCTGAAATAACACCAGGAGACATTGCTCTTGCCTAACCTCAGAGAATCACGTGCTCTAATTCTGCTAAAGGAAAACTAATCATATTCAGCATATGAGAGAAAGAGCTGCGTGCAGTTGGAAATGGCATGATCATTTGCATTGGAGATAAAAATGAAGGGCCATTAATTTTATAGCATTAAATGAAGAGAAGTATTAGACCTGTATAATTAACTTCAATGAATAAATTTCAAAGACATTTTCACAAATGTATGTAAGAAGTGCATATCTACATATACTGTTGAGAGAAAATAATTATATTCAATCTAAACTTACAGACTGTATCTGCAAAAATAAACATATATACATACTTGAAAGATTTCTTTAAAAATTGTTTAACTGCTCTGGCCCATTAATGGATGTTATTTCAAAATGGCAATATAAAGATTTCATTGCAATTATTGATCTATAGTCATCTATGCTCCCCTGAATATAAACTGTGATTTAAAACCAATGTGAATTTTACAGAACTTGTCATATTGTCTAGCTCTATATCACATTATCAGCTATTTTAAACATACTTAATAATTTTATGTTAACATAATAGGCTTGGTTTTAAGTTTCAGGGTTTGGAGGGTGGGGAGGAGGGTATTATTATTTTGTATTTGTTTTATACTGGGAAAAAATCTACTTCAATTGGGAACAGGCACTACCAGCAGCTAGTTGGTGGAGAGGTGCTCCAGAGAAACCAACTGAGGTAAAAATTGCAAAAACAAACAAACAAACAAACAAACAAACCAACCAACCAAAACAAAGTTTGAAAAAATCTCCACATTAAAAATAATTAAAGGAATGTGATGCTTTACCAGCTCTAACCTTGGGAAGGCATAACAAAAATCCTTGTTGTGTATGTCAGAGATGCCATTGAGGTTTCTTTTGGCCTGTGTTGTATGCTCAAGGCGTACAACAGAGGCCTCTGTACCTTGCAGAGGCACTTTGAGTGCACCTACCACCTGATCTTCCTCCACCACAGCAAACCTTCCTCTCCTCATCTCCTCTACAAAGGCAGTGATATTAACCCTGTCTCTGCTGACCTGCCTGCTGCAGATACCCTCTTTATTTTAAAGCACACTTCTTTATTTATTGTCATTCTGTCCTTGCTGCTGGTGGGAGAAACTCCCCTCAAATATCCATTTTTCTGCTTGGAATCTTGCCTCCCTCCTCTCCTTTGCCCTGACTTGCACTTGATGAAGGTCACACTGAGAACGTTGTGAAGACGCATGCCAGCTGGTCAGTTGTGAAGGCACAGGTTTCAGCCTGGAGTGGAAACCTTCCTTGTGCTGCTGACCTTGGCCCTGTGCATGCCCAGCACCTGTGAGACATCTTGGGCTATGGGGTACCCTGCTCCCTCTGTTTGGGGTCTGGTCTTGGTCTGCCCTCAGTACTGGTTCCTTCCTATTTCCCTACCTGCCTGTTGTGCACCATCAGTGTCTGGTTTTATGCCAGGATACCAGAGCCACAAATGCTCCTCAGTGCACTGTGAGGGACAGGATGGACCTATCATTCTTCTTATTATTTCATTTTGTGGAAAACAATGTCCAGAAATGTCCCAATCTGTAAACAAAAGACCAAGAATACTAAACAAAAATAATGCAGATCAAATGTGTACTACCAAATGCATCTACCAGCCACAACATGAAAAGTGATAGCACAGGATTAGGAATGTACAATAATACAAAGTTTTTATATGAGCTAATTATATGCTAGAATTGTATTAAAACAAAAGGAAAAAGAAAAAGGAAAAGAACATTATAGAAAAATAGTGAGCTGAGCAACCTGAAAGGACAGATTTCGGCACAGTTAACTAATTTAAAGTCGGCCTTGACTGTTTCCGTATCTGGATGTAAAACAAGGGGCTTCAAAGAGCCTGACCTCATAGGAGCAGGGTGCAGAGAAAGGACAGAGAAAGAATTCTTTTGACATGGTCTCGACAACTCAGCATAACATAGTCACACCTGATCTGAACAAAGCCCCCTCCTGCAGCCCTGTGTCCCTCTGACTACGCTGTGCCTCACTGTTTCCATGGGGGTCAATTACCAGAGGCTTTATTTCACTCCAGTGTGTTTCTCCTGGGCACCTAAAACAAAAAAAAGGAATAGCAATTTTGTCTGCTTTTTCATTATACTCCAGATCACAAAGTTTTTTCGGTTCTACACAGGTCTTTTTATTGTGCACTCAGAAATAAATAAATAAATAAATATTTATATATATATATATTTCTCTTCACAAAATTTCACATAGACTGCTGGCTAGAGGGAGGTGAGGATTTTGAGGGAGTAGTAGAGCTCTAGTAGTATAGTTTCCAAGCCCTAGAGATCCTTTGCTTTCTTGGAGGCATTTTTATCAGAAATACCTCTTTGGTTGGGTGACATTTAAAGGGTTTTTTTTTTTTTTACAGCAGAGGTGTCAGCTATGTCTATGTGGAAATATTGTGTATTACTTGAGGTTTTTTTTTCAAATATGCTAGATTTATGTCCAGACCATATGGCTCTTTCCTTGTTAAGCCAAAACACATGACAAGGGACTTCTTCAGTGCGAATAGCAATGTTGCAGGTTGTAGGCATGTGCAGTGGCTCACTAAAGCCCAATCAACAGTTTCCACCAATACAAATGAAACTGACTTTTCAAATGTGATACTTAATCAACTTCCTAACTCCTTTAAGCATTAACTCAGATGACTTTTGAAGCAAAATGAAGAAATCTATCCACACGACTTTTTATTACACCTTTCCCTATTACATTTCAGAGATGCTGAAAAGCATATATTCCTAGTCAGGCTTCCCAGGTAGGAATCTTTCTCAGGTCCTCCTCGCATGCCAGTGCACTGCGACTGCGCGAGGAGCTGCTGTTTGCTGTCAAAGGGCTGGTGCATCCCTTTGCATTTTCAGGTTCTGCTCTATAACTGTGAAGAGAACTCACCTCAGTAGATGAGCAGGCAGAGGCAGGCAAGACAAAGAGTGTTTCGGTTTGACCTGTAAGTCTGATTTACCACAAAAGCTGGGCAAGGTAGTTGTGCTAAGGGAGACTGATGGAGCCAGTCAGTGGTGTATCTTCTGGAGCAGGTGTTTACTTCAGATTGATGTATTTAGGAGCTGCTTCTGTGCAAGACTGAAGTCCTGGCTAGGCTGCCTTTTGTATCTTGTGGTAAAATGGACTGTCAGGGTGCCTGTTCTTAACTGCTTGCCCCTTACATCCAGAAAGACAAAGCTCCAGCTGTGAAATTAGACCAGGAGCTTAAAAGTGTGGACAGAAGGTTTGTTAAAACACTTTACAGCATCTGTGAGTGGGATGACCTGTCGGTGTATGAGCAGGTGGTTATTTATGTCTCATCCAGGCACAAGGACTGGTGCCTGGCAGTGGTATAGATTCATGTCCATTCAAATTCCTTGCTGGGCACTCAGCCACACCAGGGTCACTGGAAGCAGTGGCTCCCCAGACAGGCACCTACTGTCCCTGATGGGACCAGTGGAGCAACCCTTCTCCTCATGTGCTCCCAGCTTTCTAATGTGGCCCCCTTCTCTGGCTGTTGAGTGTCTGGAGTGTCTTTGGACAGTTGATTAGTTTTTGAAAAATGTTTGTAGATATTTGAAAAATTTTATCAAAATGTTGGGATGAATGAGTTTTTTACAGGTGGACATTTAGTGTGTACTTGTGTGTGTGTTTTAGTCCGGAGACTCCTTGAAGTAAATTGTGGTGATGTAGTCTTGATGCAGAGGTTTAAAGCGTGTATCAAGTTTTCTCACTATGTTGCCTGTATGAGAGAATATTTTCAAGTGAAGGGTTCATTTGCATGCAGAAACCTCTGTGCAAAATCTGGATCACAGTCTAGGCACAGTATATTTTATAGTCTTTCTCAAGTATTTTCTGTCCAGTGATTCCTATGGTAAACCACTCATTCCATGTATATGGAAAAACATGTGTCTAAAAGAGCGATGATCTGTAGGTTTTGGTTTATCAATTATATAATGATTTATTTACCCAGAATTGAAATAATAAAAACTGAACTTCACTGACACATATATTCATTGCTACAACATCCCACACACATACATACTATGAAGTAGAAAGACAAAAGGAATCCCACCTCTGAAATTCCCCCTAAAGACACCGCCCTCATTATAGTCATGTTCTTCCATCAAGCCTTTTCCCACCATTTCTTGGAATAACTTGCAACGTTGGTACTTATTTTACTGCATTTAGTAATAATTATAAATTCTACTATAGCTCACGCATGTTTTCCTTAGATTGGGAAATTCTAAAATTTTACCCCTCGAAAAACAAGACAACACTTTGCTTTTTGCTAGTGTCAGCTTTTTGAAAATGATTTTATTTCATATTTACATATATATGTAAATGTAGAATATATATATATATTAGACATCGCTGACAGCTGACACCTCTTCTGTGAAAAAAAAAATATATGTCACCCAACCAATAAGGTATTTCTTATAAAAATATCTCCAAAAAAGCAAAGGATCTCCAGGGCTTGGAAATTCTGTACTACTAGAGCTCTACTATGCCCTCAAAATCCTCACCTCTCTCTAGCCAGCAGTCTGTGTTACAATGTCTATATGTAAGAGATATAGACATATATTTAGTCAAGTAATTTTTGTTTGTTTTTCCAATTAAATTATATTTAAGTTTCACATTCCCAGGGTTGCACTCTTATTTCTGAGTGTGAAGAAAAAGTCATGGCAAAAACATAATCTCTTTGATCAGTTGTGAGACCAGAAGCTGTGTGTGCTTTTGGACAGAGATGTGGACTTGGTACTTCCAGGGCCCTCTGAGCACCCTGGCTGACACTGGTCCTTGGTGCTGATTTTAACCTCCAGAGAGACATTATCCATTTATACCTTTGCTGAAAGTATCAGATCTGCCTGGAAACTCAGCTTTTACCTGTGCAGTATTTAGATATTCACTAATTGCTCAGCACCTAAAGCCTGACCACGCCCACGCACTGCCAGCAGAAGCCTTAGCGCATCAGGTCTGTGCAACACAAATATTACAGTCCCCTGGCTCAACCAGGTGCTATTGGAACCTTTCAAGATTCTAGTCTCCCTCTTTACCCCTTCCAATGAAAGATGTAACTCATAATAGCTAACAATTATTTTGACACAATATTGCAAATTATTATAACCCGTGTTATATAACTAAAATAACTAAGTTCTGCATAGAGATAACTCTCTGCTCATGTCCAAACCCCTCTGTTTTCATCTGCTTTGAGCAAGAATGATTGAAACTTGTGTGACACTCTTCCTTGACAAAGAACCCCATCACTATGTGACTTCTGAGATAGGATCAACAGCTCAACCTCTGTTGGCACTTGGTACCCATTTTAGGAGACAGCTTCACACAATAGGAGCTCTTTCTTCGTATTCTGCTTTTCAGGGGTTGTTTAGAGGAGTTTGTTCAGATTTTTGTTTGGCAATGTGGGACAACTTTTCCTTTCTGCATGACATTCTGTAATAGAAGCAGTGACTACTCATAGTAAACAAAACTAAATTTACTATTTTGGTGCCATTTCCCACCAAACCACATAAAAAATAACAGGACTATCTTATCTAAAAAAGGCTTCCATGCTTGAAAGTCTTGCTCAACAAATAGAAGCAGATAACAAAATGTCAAGGTTTCTACATCTGGTAATAATAGCTGTGATATGCATGATGACATTTTTGATTGTATTGTCTTTTGTGTTGGAAGCAATCATCTGTGACATGACTACATTATTTTGCTTTACCCAAGAGTATAAACACATCCACAGTAATTCCACTTTTCATGTCACACCATAGACTTGGTCTCATTTCATAAAATCATAGATTGGTTTGGGTTGGAAGGGACTTCAAAAATCATCCAGTTCCAACCCTCCTGCCATGGGCAGGGGCACCTTCCACTATACCAGGTTACACAGGACCCCATCCAACCTGGCCTAGAACACTGCCAGGGGTGGGACATCCACAGCTTTTCTGGGCAACCTGTTCCAGTGCCCACACCCACACAGAAAAGAATTTCTTCTTAATATCTAATCTAGATCTGTCCTCTTTAAATTTAATTTCTTATTTATTTTCAGCTATGTCAATTAGAATCCATTTTTCATTTGAGATATTTTTGAGCCCATTTATAAATATATGAAATCTTCTCTTGGATTTCATTTTACTGCTGTTGTTGAGTGCTCTACTAAATGCTTTTTCAATAGCCAGGTCTTTCCCATTATAACGTTCAAGAAGCAAATCATAAACCTTAACAGAAAATGAAATCCCTTTAATCTTGAATAACATTAATTTTGGTCATCATGTTAAATTTTATACAATCACTCTTCACTGACACTGACCTCTCAGAAATTGTGGTGGTGCAGAACTGTTTTAATTAGGTTTTTATAAGAAGTTTATGTTATGGTTCATTTCACTGTATCCCCAATTCTGTATCCCTTTTGTGTTGTCTGTATAACAAGGTGTTTTGTGTCAGTCCTCCCACCCTCCTCACTCTGGGGCAGCCTGTCTATCACTCCAGGGGTCCCTCCTGGATTGTGAAATCTCAGGGAGAGGGCTTCAGGTGATAGGTCCCCTGGGGGGAATTCCTTTAGCTCTGGATTTTAGTGGTCCAGGGCTTGGGGGTGGTCACACCTTGTTACCCCCTGAATCCCCTGATTTGTTGTCTTGTATCCTCCCTGGAACCCCTCCTTCGCTTATAAGGTTGCGGAGAGACTCTCTCAGCTCTCAGCCTCTCAGCTCCTCACTGGACTGAGGTTGGACCAGCTGTGGACTTCCACAGCTGGCCTGAATAAACATCTTTTAACCTGCTAAGCTGAGAGCCAGCCTTTTCTCTCCTGCTGCCATTGCTGTCACGACACTACCTGGTCCAGCTGCTGAGAAGCCGACCCAGCAGGTGATACCCTGCGTGCCATCCGAACTGGGAACATCCATGGCTGTGTTGACCCGAGCTAGCCAGAGGTCATCTCCCGCCCAGAGCCGGGACAGAACCAGACACAGAGGAAATAAAGTTCTGAAAACTTTTACATGTAAACACTAAGCATCCTGGCCTATGTAAGAGTACCAATTTCCAGTTTTTACTGAAATCTGTGGCATATATATTGAAACTCTCCAAATAAGACAGTCAGATGTATGAGCACAGCACCAATATGATCTTTGGAGGTACTTGTGAGTAAGGCAGATTTTGCCCAGAGTGCAACCCCAATAGTTATCTCAATATTTAAGGTTTGCCTTCATGTGGCTTTGATATCCTTGATCAGAAATTCCCTTTTTAAAAACAGGCTATTCACTACATTTTCGGTTTTATTAGTCAGGTCTTCTGCGCCATGCTCACATCACAGTTTCCAGCACTGTGGACACGATTTTCCATCCTGTTGTTAGTGAATGGCCATTAGAGAACAGCTTGTCAGAGTGGGCAGCATAGCCCTGAGGTGGGTTACTGACGGTCACTTGTGAATTCCCAATATTACAGGTTTTCCAGACTAGAATGGAAAAAGCCATGTCAGACTGATGTGGTACTGGTCACAATGCTGCTTTGAGAAGGAGGCTAGACTAGTTGTCACCTCTCTATCAGCATTATTTTATGTCCAGCCTAAGTTAATTTTCCATTCACTTTGAGCTATAATCCTGGTGAATTTGCAAAAGGTTTCCTGTGGGCTAATGGTGGTGTTGTCATCCTCTCTAAGTTGAGCGCTATGCAAATCCTTGGAAGTTTTTTGAAACTGTTATCCTTTGGATTTAATCCATTTTAACATGCTGAACACTGTCTGGACTTGTATATTTTGTCATAGTTCGTTCATATCAGTGCTGGTTTTTATCAGTTCTGACTTTGATCCTTGTGACTCTTCTTGGCACTTGACTATTTTTGGGCTGTTTCAGATCCCACAGTGCACAGTACTCTCTGCTTCCTCTCAGCTTCAGGCAGAAGTAGCCAACTACATTTGCCTGGCAAATTCTGACTGTCTTGTTTCTGGGCCCTCTGTTTCTTCTCCAGATTATCTGGCACAAGGGTCTCATGCCTGATCAGGGGCATAGTTAACCACTCCAGCCTGGGAGCAAGATTGATTCCATGGGGTCCAATCATTCAGAGGACTTCTGTTTTCTCCCTTTATTCATCTTATCTCTGTCTAAAAACATATAAACCATATGATGAAAAGTCTTATGAGAACAAATACATTTATGCGGGGTTCAGGATATCTTGAATTTATGCATGAGATTTTCATAGCTTGCCCTCCCTGCATCAGCTAGGTGAAACCTGATAAGAATATCAACTGTCTGAGAACCACTCATTGCCAGAAATAAAATTTCTCTCTGTTAATTTACCTCCCTGTTGGTGGTTACAACTTGCAGGGACAGGGGAAAGTCCTGGTTAAACCACCTCCAGTTCTTGCCACAGTCGGCAATTTCGTGATGCAGTTTTTAACTGATCCCTTTTGACACTCAGGAACTTTTCTAGGTTTTGCCTTGTAGGTAGTGGCAGATAGTGTTCAGCAGCTGGCCAGAATCAAGGTTTCTACAAGCTTCTGCTTCATTTGGCGCAGTGAATGATGAAGAGCTTGTCCCAGTGGTGCATATCAGAGCCCTCTAGAGGCACTTCTTCCCACTGAAAATAACCTTGCCAGTCAGATGGTAGCTGACCCTGCCCTTTTGCCAACAGTGTTTTAAGTTAAGGAGTTATTAATAAGCTGGCAACTGAAAGGGTCCCCAGACAGCCAAGCTTCTGCAACACAAAGGAAGCCTTCAGGGATGAGACTTGTGCGTCCATCCTCTGTGCTTGAGAAAGGTCCCTTGTGAAACTTGGTTTCAACTACCTTTCCTTGCCCTTATGCTGAGTTACCTGCCTGAATACTGAGTAGCTCCCTTATTATGGCTGCAGAAATACTGTGTAAGGTCATATTTAATGTTTGGGGTAATATAAACCTTTTTCTTTTTTTCCTACAAGTATTGGTATTTTTCCTTTTTTTTTTTTTTTTTTTTTTTTTTTTTTTTTTTTTTTTTTTTTT
>JANEHK010000031.1:6183002-6244412 GCA_025960845.1 Tachycineta bicolor | reverse complement strand
TTTTTTTTTTTTTTTTTTTTTTTTTTTTTTTTTTTCCCCTTTTATTTAGATGTTATGTTGTACAATTAGGATTGAAAGTAATCTCATGGCATTGTTTTGCTTCTCTGGTAGAACAATTTCTTCATAATTTCTTCATAATAAAGTTTTATTTTACACATCCTTAATTCAATCAAGTTTTTTTTTTTTTTTTTTAATTCCATCTGTCACTGGAATTTACTTTTCAGGTCTGATCTGTATGCATCTCAATTCTTAGATTTTTCTTTACTCAAATCACCGTCATTGATTTTTCCAGGCCAAAGAACTGCAAGATATTTCTTCTGATTAGTTACTTCTCAGCTGAATACAGGAGTGTCCCTATAACTAGCTGAGAGTGCATGTCAATAAGACAGTGTATGCTAATGGCAGCATTAGTGTCCTGAGGCCTCTGATGACAGCCAGACTTCATAAAAACTGCATTATTGCTCAGAAAAATGCGGCACCAAGAAAAGGAAATGCCCTCACAAGCATTGGGACTGCCAAGGCCATGGCTCCTCTGCTCTTTGTTTACATAAGACAAGGATTAATTTTGCCTAGTGGTATACTTAGATCCAGGCATTGGTACATTGTTGAGCAAGCACACATTTATTATTTAGTGATCAATTTTTCTTTCAAAAGCATTTTTTAAAGAATTGAAAGTCTAAAGTATCAAACTTTTGGGATTCTATCAAACTACAAAACATATGGACATGATTCATTACTGATGCCACATAAATTATCTATGGAATTACATCAGAGATCATCTCAGGTCCTTATGTCATTATGGTGATTACATACTAGTTTTGCCAGAACCAAAATAAAGCTGGAAGCTTAAATTATGATTTTATAAAACAGAACTGATTTACAGTGGTTTTTTTACATGTGTCCTCTAGCTTGCAATACACTACAGAGTACAAGTAAACAAGACCTTTCACCTAGATCTGGGTATGTGCTATGTTAATAGGCTTTTACAAGATTTAGTTAGTTATTTTTCTTAATAATGATCATTTGCTGCTGTACCTAAGGTTCATCATTACAATAGGAAAAGATACTGCATAAATCTGTGAATGAAATAATTATTTCAGGCTTTCTTTTATTTTTAAGGCATACTTTAACTAGCAATGTGCTAACAAACACATATGGAAAATCATATTAGGACAGTACTTTATCCTGACTATTTTAAGGAGTACCAGGAGTACTAGAAAAGCTAAAATGGTATATGTGTATTATTATGCATATATTACAGTGTCTTTTTTTTGTGACTATAGCTAAAATTATTTATTTAAAGAAATTGCAGAAATCACTTTATTATAACAATGGTAATTTTACTTGATAGTGGTTTAAAACTGAGCAATGTCCTTAAGTAATTCAATTTTAAAAATAAACCAGCTAATCATTGAGAAAGAAAAAAAAAAGAAAAAAAAAAAAAAAAACCAAACAAACAAACAAAAAAACCCCACCTCCCAAATAATTTTCCCTTTCAGTTTTTTAGGGATCAAGTAACAAAGTCTGTATTCTTTATTGCTGATTTCCACCATTAAACCAGCTACATGCAAGCAGTGCTGATTGCAATATAAAGAATTATACTCCTGGGTCCTACTTGCATTCGTTCTCATTCTACTCTTTAAAAATCCATTCATCAACTACTCTGCACTGGCAGCAGAGCCTACACGTGCATGCTAGATTTTGCTCGTGTTGCAGTGCACCCTTCTGGAGGCGAGGGAAGAGAGTGCGAGTGCTCAGAGCGTGTGTGACTCCCCGCCCCACACGCAGGGCTGTGTGTGCATCCACAGCACACCCGACTGAACTGCAGAGAAGCCCTTCACTGGGCGTAGGTATAGGAGCCTTCATTCTCTGCTCCCCAGAACCTCTTGAAGTGTCTGGAGCCCTAAAGCAAACCTGTCTTGTAAACAGCTACGTGA
Organism: Tachycineta bicolor; assembly: GCA_025960845.1. Lineage (NCBI taxonomy): Eukaryota > Metazoa > Chordata > Aves > Passeriformes > Hirundinidae > Tachycineta > Tachycineta bicolor. Next base: position 6,242,475 of record JANEHK010000031.1, on the reverse strand, counting down.
GCGTCAACACCGGGAGTTTTTTGATATGCGGCATAAGTGAAACACTGCGTGATATAAAATGATGGCACTGTTAATCCTATAGCACCAGTGATTCCCAGCCCCCTCTGCTATTGATACCAACACCATTGTCTCTGGCTTCAAACTTCATCAGTATGCATGCCGAGTGTCACTATGATGGGTGGTAACTTGGTTGGATGCACTTTCTACGTTTCTGGCAAATGAGTATAATTATTTTCAGAGCTGCGGGCAACTCATGCATGTTTTATCCTCCATCTGGACCTGTGTGGTGCACAACAGTGATAAAAGATGATTTCTCCCCTTGGATGTTCATAGGCCATCATCGACACCGTCCTGATGAAATGGTCATGTATCCCCTAGCACTTCTGTATCTGCCACAGCTTGACAACAAAATTATTTCCCTATAGTACTAAAACACTTCAAATATTCAAGCCCTCTGTGCATATATTTGTGTTTTGAAGCATTCAGCGTTAACATAATGTGGCAATTTATAAACTGACAAATTAACTATGCAGAAATCTGAGCAGGGCCTTATGAGGTCTGCAAAGCAATAGAAAAGAAAGCAAAAGCTTTTTGCTCTCTCTAACAATAATAATAATCTTATCAAGTATCAGAGGCAGGTTTTACTCTCCCATTCTCAATGCTTTTCTGTCCTGGACTTAGTTACTGCACACTGAAGTTGGGATGCTTTGAGTTGAACTATTGTCACAATTGCAGGTCACGACAAACCGTACCATTGTTGCTTGAGCAAAAAGGGGAAATATGATCTTCTGTCACTGACCATTCAAAAGGGAAAAAGATTAAGGCAAAAAGACTAGAATATAATTTATTAAAAATAAATATTCATCTCCATGATAGAAAATAAATTAAGTCCACCCAAGCAAGAAGAATCAATTTCTGCAAAGCTAGGATTACTCACAAGAGAAGAAGAAAAGAGAGATCAGTTTCCTTGATTTCTTTGTTATAAAATAATTTTAATGATTAAAATCCATCACTATGACTGCCCTCTTTAGCAAACACAAGCTGTCCTTACAGGCTCAGCTCCAAGAGCCAGACAACAGGGTCTGCATCACCTGTACCAAACAAAGGACATCCCTCTCACCTTTACTACAGGAGCCTGATTCCTCCCAGAATGAAGCAAGGGCTAATTTTGACAAACGCTGGAAGGAGACTTGCATCTTCTGATGCTCCATCCACACGGCACAGCCCTGTCCAAGGGGCAGCCTGGCGGGGTGCAGGCTAGGTGGGTGCTCAGGCACTGCACCCCTCATGGTGTGACCGTGCCAGACTGCGCCGCCTGTGCCACCACCCTGCACAGGGCCAGGCATCAGCGCTCTTCATGATGGCTTTGCCAGGGTCACCATAGCAACAGTGTAATAGATTTGCCCTTATTCAATCCCAGAGGCCACGTTGAAGTACAATGAAAAATTTGCTGGAGTCTGAATTCCTTTCAAGTCATGGCTCATGTGTCAGGAAACAAGTCAATGCGTAGGCAGCAGTAAACACAAGGACAGGAAGAAACCTTTACTCTCCCACGCTGTGTGCTCCTGGTGGCCTGCAAATGTCAAGACTCTTCCATTCCCCATTTCTGTCTCATTTTCTTGTTATTAATTCACTTTTTGGACCGAGACAGCAGTGGAACCAGGCAGCAGTGGTGGGCAGAGAACAACTTGGCGGCCCCAAGGTGCCAAGTTTCTCTCACATTCCACTTCTGTGAAACCCCTGTGCTCCTGAGGGAAGCAACCCCATCCTGGAACATAGAGGATACCCAGAGGGGCCAGGACTGCCTCAGCAGTGCCACAGAGCACTGGGAAGAAGAGCTTGTACATGAAATCATCCTCTTGTCTCAGTTGTTAGCTAAAGCAAAACCAGTTCTCTGACAGGTTGCTTGACTGTGGCAACAAGAATGAAACATCTCACAATCCTGACATCTACAAGTCCTGACCAGGCAAGGGACTTCTCTATATCACAGGTATAGCTGTGCTCCCTGACACAGTGGATATATTTCTTTTATTTCAAAGTCTTATGCTAATACTTTTTCTCCATTTAAGAAAATTAGCTATTGCAGATGAAAAAAGTACATGCTTTCACAGCTTTGCTCATTATTCTTTTATGGCCATAATTGCTCCAGAGCTGGGGAAGCCATATATATGTTGGAGGAAATCAGCCAAGCCTGCCTTGAAAGTGTGGAGTGAGAGGCATCCTGGGAAAAACATGGATGCTATATATCTTAGACCCAAACAAATAAGCAAGATTCTTTCCAGAGGGCATGTTTCTTTCCACAGAGGAACGCAAGGCACCTTCTGCACCCACCCCTGACTCATGGGATGCACCCCAACAGAAACCTGCCCAGGAGGAAGGGTGAAGCCTAACATGGTAGCAGAGTATCCCACGCTGGAATATCATGCTGTGTCCTTTGTAAACCCATAGATACCCCAAACAGACTCACAGTCCTTCTTAGCTGACTTTCATGGAGCCTGTACTGCTTGAAGTAAGTAAATGGCAACCCAGGCTCTCTGCAGTGACACAGCACAACTGGCCAGGGAAAACCTACACCTTCCCTGTACTTCTTTCCTGACTAGTTGCTTTTTCTCATTTAGCCGAGCTCTTGGTATGCGTGGATATTCAGGGAGCACCACTACCTGCAGGCTGAAACCCTCCGGAGAAGGACAGAAGTGTCAGGCTGTAGCTGTTCGTCTAAATTTGGAAAAACAGATGTCTGTCAGGGAAAGCTAGAAGCTTCCCTTGGAATGAAGAATGTAAACCTCCTCCCTCCAAATTATTATAATTTTGCAATTTAGAGCTTTCAGGCAAACATGTGGGAATAAGAATAACAGTTCTTTACTAGGAATATTAAAAATAAAAATCCAGTAATTCAAAAAACAATCAAACAAAACAAACAAACAAAAATCCTAGAAACCCTGCCAGAGTCAGAAAACAGCCCAACACCCTGTTGGTCAGGGTGTTGGATGCAGTCCAAATAAATCTTCCTGGAGTAACAGACGTGGTTCTGTTGGAGTAGAGATGATCCTGTAGAAGAGTCCAGTGGTGGAAAGAAGGGTCCAGTCTTCCTCCAGGAAATCCAGTGGAAAAACCAGCTGCCCAGGTGTTTCTGACTCCCAGTTTTTATCTGGATAGGAACCTTTGGCTCCTCCTGTTGGGATGATGTAATTTCATCAGTCATGCAGTGAGCCTTAATGGCCCATTAACAGATGTTATCCTCCGGAGGGAGGATGAGTTGTGGAAGAGATAAAGAACACTTCCCCACCTGGTTTTAACAGCTGGGCCATTAAAAAAAGAGACCCTCCCCCCGGAGTTGTGAGGAATGGGTTATACAAGAGATGAAGAAAACACCTCCCCAACCAGTTTCAACAGATGGAAAATAGAATAGACATTTTTGGTTACATGTTGCAACGCAAGATACTGTTCTGCTGGCTGCCATGCATTTGCTGCACACCGCTCGGAAGGGTGCATTAGCACCGGCACCACAGCCACCCTGAGCTCCTCACTCCTCTCTGCCAGTGACCAGGGTCCCTAGCGCAGCAGACTGCTCCTCACTGATGGCTTCCCAGCAGGGCTTGCGTAGAGCACAGAGACACAGCAAGAGCTTCTGCAATGTTATTAATTTAAAATGTGGTTTTGTTTCTTTGGCTGGTAGGATGGCTCCTTTTCTGTTTTGTTTGTCTCCTGTCTTCTCTAGCTTACATGCTGAAATTTGCAGTTCATTTTCACTTCAGTCCCAGCCTGATATTAATGCAAGTAATGATGTAAGAAAGTGAAAAAATTCAAATGCTTCTGCTCCATGAATCCACTGGTGATGGATTAGATTTTTCCTTATGTGCCATGGAAATAATTCTTGCAAGTCTAAAGGCACACCATATTATGTAAAGTACCCTGTCCCGACATGCAAGCTAAGTTGTCTCTACTGTACTCTGAGCAAACAGGATTGGGCTAATGATGTTTTGTGTAAATGAAGCACATATTAGATAGAGTGCATTCAGGTTCTGTTTATCTAGTCAAGATTTTCTTTGCAAGAGCCTTTCAGTCTAGAATTTCCTTGTAAAAATGTCCTTTGCAGCAGGTATCTGGGGGATGGCGGAAGATCTAAAGAAGTTCAAGACTCTACAGATGAACTGAATACTGAGGAAAATAGATATCAAGGTCAGGTTAAGGGAAAAGAAATTGATTCCAAGGGAAGCAGCACAGCTGGAGAGGCCTAGTTTCCAGCAAAACATTTTCCTTGTCATGGTTCTACTAAATCAGTTGTAATAGAAGATAACAACAGAGAGAAAATATTATGGAAACTGAACATAGCAAATTTTACTGGTGATTTATTATATATGTATTGCTCATATCTCACTGTTCAGCATCTCTGCACAATACTGCATTGTGGCAGACCTTGGTAATGGATTCCTTCCAGCAGACCCCTGCCAGTTCAGGTCATTGATCCAGAAATATATGCTGGCTCAGAAGCAAGAGGCTGCACCTACATCCTGCCACAAACATTTTCAGGAGTAAGCTATTTCACACTTTAGTGTTATTACCATTTTGAATATGTGTATAATGCAGCACTGTATATCAAACCCCTACATAATACTGCAGATGTGATCCATTCTAGCAGGGAGGAATGGGAGAATAGCAGCACAGAGTTAACAGGTTTTTTGTTGTGGCTTCCCACTAATGATTGCAATATTTTCAAGACACTATCACAGAATGCTACATGGAATGTATTTATATTAAGATGTATTTCATATTGCATTAAAAATAATCAGCCTCACTTAAATCACACAGATATCTACCATATGCTAAGAAAAGGTTCTGCATATAGCAATGTAGAAGAAATCACTTTTTTCAGTTCACAGAAAGAGGCTGTGAAATCTTTCTAATCCATAAGAAAAAAAACCTGAAATATTGAAGCAGTGGTTTTAGACATCTATAGGCCAGAAAATAGCCTAAATTTGCACAAGGTATGCAGAGTAACTTGCAAAATAATTGATTTTACCTAAACAAGTATGGGAACATTTTCAGTTAGATGAAAAGAGACTCATGCAGCAGAAGACTTTTTTTTTTTTGAAAGAGATAGAGCTTTATTATGCCAAAGATGAACCTAAAAACATCACCAAATGGGACTAGGAGCATTCTAAGTGTCTGTGGATCTTATTTTGTTATGGCTCCTTTACACAGGAATTCGAATTATTTGTTTAGTTGCACAAAACCTCTATGGTTTTGGTGGTCATTTCAAGTCACAAAAAAGATTTTTTTGAAAAACAAAGAGAATGTGCTTAACAGGTACAGAAAAGCACATACCAAAAAGCAAGAGAATGAGGTTTCAGGGATGCAGACTGGAGCCAGCAGGAGAGAGAAGCCTTGCCTCCTGCCAGGCATGGGCTGGACAGGCGCACGGCCTCTTCTCCTCCCCAGAGTCACCCAGAGATGCACACAGCAGATCCAAGGGCTGCTCCAACATTGTTCCTTCCTCCTTCAGCAGGGAAATTGCCCTTGGCAAACCCCAAAGCCTCAGGAGCCCTTCCTGACATGATGTGAGAAATCTACACTTAGGATGAGGGGCTCACCTACAGGAGCCATGGACGTGATAAAGCCTTCCCCATGGGGTGTTTAAATCAGTTAAACTGATGTCAGAGAGCATCTATCGATCTTTATTCTTACCCATTCAGAAAACACTGAGTTCAAATGAAAAAACCCATAACTTTATTATACAATTTAAAATCTGTTTGCAGAACCCTTCAGAAGTTATCATTCTGTCAAGAGCACTCACTAAACTGATTTAACCGTTGTACATTTGTATAAACTAGATGTTTGCCACCATCTCCAGACTTACACAAAGTCCAAAGACTTTCAGTACTACTTTAAAAAATAAATAAATAAATAAATGAAAATCTGTCTTAAAGACTCCTAACTGACATTATTTTTTCTTTTTGAACTCCATTACTGAAAGGCTATACCTGAATGCAAGACCATTTATGATTGAAGAGCACTGCTTAAAACTACTTACCACTGAATTTTCCTGCACTCTATCTCAGCTCCTAATTTTGTTTAGAGTTCTGCTGAACCTGTCAGAAACCGTGTACTTTCTTTGTACAGGCTCATGCTTACACACACCTGAACACTGGTGCCCACTCAGGGAACAGAACTTACCACTTTACCAACCTTTGGGTGCTCCTTACAGAGCAAAACACGGAGTGCTGCTGGTCTTTTCTACACTTAATGGCACAAGAGTTTTTCCAGCCCTCCAAGCCTTTCTTGTGTTTGAAGTTGTCCCTGAATTTTTTAACATTTCTGTCACACTTGTGGAATGGAGAGGTGAGAACTGTACACAGCCCTCTAGCTGAGAGCATACTCTTATTTGTATAATTCAGTTGTGGTTTCCTGGAGCTGTTCAAGGTAGATCCTTGCACTTTGGTAGGGTTGCTGACAGACACTGCTGCTGAGCTAAGGTCTGTTTGTCCACAGTGGTGACTCCCAGAGACTTCCACACACTTTGGAAAATTATAGTCTGAGTCTGTTTTCTCAACATCTGCACATAATTACAGATATCTCCACACAACACTATTTCTAAGCACAACGAATGAGCTCAGGCAGAGAATCAGTAAATTCATTGTAAATGTGCCCTGCAGATGTGCCATTGACATCTGAGGAGAAATGTAGGTGCAGGGCATGCTTCCCTCTCACAGCTCAGATACCAACACTGAACCTCATCTGCCAAAACGGTGTCCCATGTTCATCCTGCTTGTCTCAGCCTGGGAATTTTTCTTGAATCTTTTCACAGTTTGATTAACATTAATGTGAGAAGGCTAGAAGGCTAGAAGGCTAGAAGGCTAAATTGCTAAATTGCTTGTTGCTAGAAGGCTAAATCAGCTTCTTCCTTGAAAGCTTCTTCTTTGTTTTCGAATTCTTGTCCAGAACCAAAATTTCAATTTCATGCAGAACAAAAAGTTACAGAGAAAAAGGTTTTAGGACAATTGGGATACCTTTCATCTGTGGTTATCATGAGTTTGCCCAAATATTCTTGCCTTAGAAGATTACTTTTATAATAAATGGAAAATATAATAGAATAGCAACATTAAATGTTCATGTCATGAAATTAAATTGTATTTACAAAGAAATATTGCAGCATAATTTAATCTGCAAAGTGCAGATTACTCTATTTGATGCTTTTCATAGCAAATTTCATTGAAATTAACAAGTTCATATGAGAAATTGTGATTTAAATAGTTTTACTTCATTGTTTCTAAATCAGAAGCCTGTTCTATGAAAAACACTTTTAACGCTTTCTGCTTTGTTGTGTCAGCAGTTTACCTCCTATTCTTCTGTAGTTTCCCTTAGCCAGTGTCCCTTCCAAAACTGGAGAACTTTTCCTGTGTATATTTAGCCTCTTAGTTTCTCTTGCAGCTTCTCTTGGTGGACTTCATTAAAAGTTATCAAAAGTCCACATAAGTTTTATCTCATAGGATTTTATTTGTACATTCTAGAAGATTAGAGAGCCACCACCTCCTTTTGGGAAATATATATATATATATATATAAATATATAAATATATATATATATATATATAAAGTACTAATTGGACTTAAATTTTTTTTTTTTCCTTTGTTGGGGTTTTTGTTCATTTTAATTTTAAAATACTCAAAAAAATGTTATGCCAGATTTTCTAGGTCATTCACATTCAAAGGTAAGTATAACGTATTTCACGAATAAACATTCAGACAAATTTTTCAGTTTCAGTTAAGTTATGAGTGCTTCAGCTAAACCTATTCTCTTTAAGCCTCCTTAAATGTGCTGATGGTGTCTTGGTTTGAAAAAGACAGACAGGTGTCTGCTAAGGAGAGGCAGGCCTCTCTAGGAAATGAGGAATTCAAATCCTTCCCTCCGTGTTATTATAATTCGGAAGATTAAAAAAAAACTTTTTGGTCAGAGCTATGGGGAAGGAATAACAGTCCTTTACTAGTAAATATAACAGGACAAACAAACAACAACAGCACTTATAATAACAGTAAAACAGAAGTAAGAACTCCGAGGGCAAACACTGGGAGCTCCGGCGCTGATGGCTGGAAGCTGGAAGCGGTGGATTGTCCTCGGCAGGCAGGGCGTGCTCTGGCAGGCAAAGTGGGCAGTGCTGGAGAACCCGCAGCGGCTGGTCTCGGGCTGACCTAGAATCCAGCAGGGCAGCGAAGAAACTCCGAATTCCTGGGCACTCCAACAGATGATAGAATTCCCAGGACCAGACTCCTCCGTTAGCTGTGGACTTCAGGCAGCTCTCAGTCGCCCGACCGTCCTTCCCGGGAAAACCAAGAGCAGTGAGTCCTCCACCCTCTGCTCCTGGGAGCCTCCTCCCTTCCCCAAAACCAAGTGATCCACCTCCTTTGTCAGGTTAAGCACCCCTTAACTATCACTACTTAACTCTCCTAGCAACTCATGGGGGGGGAAAAATTCTACGGGAAAACTTAACCCTCAACAGATGGTTAGCTTCAGTATTAAGTATTCTGGGATACCCCTACCTCAAAAAGCACATCATTCTTAACATCTTAACATGTTTTCTGAGCAGGAAAACCATGTAGATTTTTAAAATTATTTTTGTGGAAGCCAATTGAGCAGATCAATTTTGCCTACCCAAATTTCAGATGCCACTAGCTTTCATACATTCAAAGGCTGAGCTCTGCTGTCACATTAAGTTCTTTACAAGGAAAGGAACACCTAGAACAAATCAGAAGCCTGAGCAGTGTTGGGCGCCTATAGGCCCTATGGAAAAGTGGAAATAAGAAACACATAGGCATAGACTAATTTAAATTGGAAAGATCTTTTAAGGTCACCCAGAGATGGGATAATAATGATAGTGTCCTCTTGAAGTTCAGAGGAAGCTTCCTCAAAGTGTCATGGGAAAACAGGCATAAAAAAGAAGAATTTACCAGCAAATAGGATGAATAGCACAGAATTATAATTATTTAATATGGGAAATTGCATAATCCAGTCAGTTCCAAAATAAGGCCATAACCTGACAGCATTACTTACTTTGCTCTTGTGCAAGTGCCTGGGCAATTGCACAGGGATCACATGGAGGATGGCAGAAACCACTGCACATACACTACAGATGTCATTCTTTATTGATCTCATTATTCTGTCACTATAAAAATTATGCACATTCCTACCTATTTATTAATATTTTGTTAAGAACAAGACAGAGCTTCATGGGAAAGAGTGTCTTTGAGGGGGAGCAGAAGCCCATCTGTTAACTCATAGTGGGAGCTGACATTAGATAGAAATACTTGGGTGAAGTGGTGACAGCACCTCTCTAACCATTAATTCCCAGGAATAAATTCAGCACAGGACAGTGAACATAAAGACAGTATGGAAGACTTGTATCTCTTGTGATAGGATCTTAGGATGATTTTTTTTTTCCTCTAAATTTATTTTCTTCACATTATAACATGGTGTTGTCAGTCACAATTTACAATATAAGTTAAAATAAAAATATCTCAAGTTTGGAAATTTGAGAGTAGGAAGAGAAAACGTCACTTTCAGCAATGTTTTTGACTGATAAGTCCCAAGACAATTAGGAACTGATGTTCTGGGATCTTTGTGTAGGGCTTACTGAAGCAGCCAGAAAGAGTTCTATTCCTTCAGCTCCCTCACTGCTGCTCCTAGGAATGGGGAGGCACCAGCCTGAGAAGCTGCCCTCATCCTCTGTTCCCACCTTTCCTGTACTTTACCACTCTATGCAGGCAGCTAGGAGGAAACTTGTTCTTTTTTATTACCCTGGGGAAGCAGAGAAGACAGTTGGCCCTCTGTACTTTAGAATGAATATGGGCACAAGCACCTATTCACCGTGCAGAAGGAGAAATTCTCCTCCATCTCTCCCTTTTGCCCCACTCCACTTTTCTGTCCTCCCAATAGTGCAACAGACAAAAGAGTCTCCTTCTTTGTTCCTTCCTTAAGCACTTGCTACTGCAACTGTCTAGTAATCTGATTCGTGGGGTGTTCTTTAGAGGATGTGCTGCACTGCTCTGTCGCATAAGAGTGATTTTGTTATATGGAGGGAAATATTAATTTTCATGTTTTGTTTAATGGTGACAAGGTTTATGATCTTACATTTTCATTATTCTCTACCAAAGCTTTCTCTGTAAACCAACACTTCAACTCTATGCAGGGCTGGGTTTCCCTCCTCTTAAATTGTGGTCACTTAGTAATGAGTCCAGCAATGATGCAAAGCATTACAGAAAATTCCTCTAGGACAGAAAACATAGCCTGCCTAATTCAGCTGGAAACAGCAGCTGGGAGGCAGGAGATAGGGACAGTGGCCATGGAGAAGAGCATTTTTTGCTGCCAAAAGGACCCAGGTTTGCTTTCACATGATGGAGTACAACTCTGAAAAATAAATTTAGTGTGAGTCATCTCTGGAAAGGGACAGGGCATTTGCCCCCACAGTTTAACAGCTTGCTTCTGGGCCTCCCACCATGGGGCACTGAGTATGTTTAAGGTACATCACTAGTAACAATTGTTAAAAGTAACACTTTTAGTAGGAGAGGAAGCAACAATGATAAATAAACTGTTCAGCATCAGATATTTGCTCACCTTTGATTTGGAAAGAAGTCTGGTTGAGTGTGAGTTGATACTCAAACCTGAAGAAGTTTCACTTCAGTCTTCAGGGAAGAAGTGAGCTTTTACAGATGGAAAATGACAAATTTCTAGATGCCTGATGGAGCAAATACCAGGCCAGCTGTCGCTGCCTTGCCTGAACATCAGTTGAGGGAGCACAAAGAGGTAAGGCTGATACCCCTACTTCCAGCCAGAGCACCTTTTGTGGAGGGGGTTGTAGTCTTGGGGCTCCTTCAATAAATATGCAAACCATTGGACCCTGGAGGAAAATAAGATGGTTAGGGCTAGAAGGAAATGACCATAATAGTAAACTTATTTTAGATATTAACTTTCTTTGGTTGTACCTCTAGATTTTTTTAGAGGGAAGTATGTGTGTGCTGTAGCTACACCAGGTGCTGAGCCCATTGTGTCAATCAGGCACACAAAAAGCTGGTAACTGGGAAACCTGAGATGGGACAGCATGAGGTAAAATGCAGAATGCCAAACTGGTCTGGGCAGTAGGTCAAATATCTGGGCAGTTAGTAGGCACTGCGCTTTGTGACGATGAGACTGGGCTGCTGTCAGACACACAGCTGGGGCACAACCGTGTGGCATTGTGGTGTAGGTGACACATAACAGCAGGTAGGGGCACAGTCATACAGGGAACTGGGATGTGACAAAAGGGATGTAACACCCAGGGAAAGTGTGATTCTGAAGTGGAGTTGAAGATAACACTATACACCCCTGCAAATATCCTGTCATTATTTCCCTTCCTGGAGAGCTGTGCAGTTGGGCTGGTGAGGACTGGTGCAGCCACAGAAAGCGACAAAAAAAGCTAAATGCACGATGTCCTGCAGCACCCTGGCAGCTGTAACCACCCTGTTCCCATGTCCTGCACAGTATTTAACACCAGTGTCCTCCTACACTCACAGGATGGAACTGGTAAGACCTTGCATCCTCTGTGAAGCAGCCCAGCTGCACTGCATAAGCTACAAGGAATGAGATAAAAGGCAGTGAAATCATTCAAACCCCACCCGCAGCTGCCGAGCTGACTGCGGATATGCGGCTACGTCCTCTCCCACACACAGGGTGTGCAGCATGTGGCTGTGTAACACCCGGTCCTCTGCCACCACCCCCTCTGCCTCCCCAGGGAACAGATGAAGATCCCAGCTGGGGAGCAGGGGCGGGAGATGCCCCGACCATTGCAATTAAAGTACGGCTGCTGTGGAAAAGGAAGTACTGATCTGGTTCTGTAGTGCCTGAAGTGAGGTAACCCTCCCTCTCTCTTGGTGGAAAGAATGAGGTGACCCCACAGAGGAGAGGAAAAATCACTTTTGGCATGTTGGAAGTGGTCCTCTGAAGAGGCCATGCAGTTGTATGTTGTGCCATCTAGGGGTCAAGATTATTGAAAAGGCCTGCCTAGAAAAATACAACATCTTTAGATATTGCCCTTCACCTGCTGAAAACTGGGTACAATAAGGCATCCTTCATGTCTTCAGCTGTGGGAGGCTGGAAACTGCTACCTTGGCTAGGAAGTGCTAAGCCACTTCAGTTGTGCTGATGGTTCAGCTCTCAGGGTGATATTAGACTGAGACAAAGCCTTTGCTGTAAACATTTCCTAGTTAACTTCCACCCCCCCCCCCCCCCCCCCCCCCCCAGTAACCTCTGAAATCTAGCTGGTATTTGCAAGATCTAGAGCTGAAAAGCAAGACAGCAAGTTGCTTCATTGATAGGTTTATGTCTGGAGTTTCAGCTTCTTCTGTCAGATAAAGCAAGTCATGTGTATGATAGCAGGTCCTGTCATACAGCAAAGAATTATAAAGTCCAGAAGAAAAAGGTATATAGTCCCTTATGTTATGTTTTCCTCCTGCAAAGCTCTACATTGGTTTTATCAAGCTCTCCCTAGACATAAAATTGTGAAAAGGAAAGAGGTACACTCAGGTACATTTGTATTTTACGGGAACATGTACACCTGGTTTTTTTTTCTATTTTTTTTATGGGATTCTTTTCCTCACTCGCTCTCTCTTCCCCTGTGTTGACTGACATTTAGCAGGTTTCAGTGTTGGTGTTTCGTTTGGCACTGGTGAGTAGCGATTGGGGGTGTGCTTGACGAGATAAGTCACTCCAAAACTGACACAGGTGATTGAACTGTGTAACTGGAAGGGAAACAGCTCTTACGTAACACAAACAGAGTACACATTCATATTATAAAATTAGCTGAGCAATGATATTAGGAAGAAATTTTTTTATTACATGAGATTGCCACAGGTTATGCAAGTGACTAGGAAATTTGACAGCTAGCTATCTTGCATTGTACATATTTAAAATAAAAAATCCAGTGTGAAAATCTGCCCTGACATTAACGACCGCTGTATGCTCAGCAGTTTATAATTTGTAATGCAATAAAAGAGGATCAGATATACACAGGCATAAACTCTGCCACAACTGATAATGTAAAACATCCCTTGTATCATTTGCCTTTCTTTTTTGGCAGTATAAAAAAGACACAGAAATGAACAATACGTGCCTAAACAAAGAGGATCTTGACAGCAGTGCATGTCACAGGTTTACTCTAGGTTGTCATTAGGGGGTTGAATGGATTTGCTGATAAACATAAGTTACTTTGTGGGCAGGGAAATGTGAGAGAGAAAATGTTTTCAGGAATCAGACATCTTTTTTAAAGGCACAGGGTTGCTTTTTCTGGCATACACAGTAAGTTTCAGATAATGCTTTTTTATGGGACATTAAATGCTCTCTCCTGAGCAGTGTAAACCATAATGTGCTGTAGAAATTATGCTTTTTCTATCCACTTTGTGAAAATAGCCTTTTTTCATTACACAATGAATCTGAGCTTGTCAGGGATAAAAATGAGATCAGAAGAGCATGTATAGAGTTTAGATATGCAAACCTCTGATGTGCTGAAGAAAGATTTACTTGAGACAACTGGGAGATGTTCCTTTGGTAACTTTCACTTGAATCTAAGTTTGAAACATGGAGTTTTTCAAAAAGGTTATGTTATGTCAAGAATTTGATCTTATCTATTTTAACCATTCTTTTTCATTACTGAGTTTACATCCAGTACAACCAGAGTCAGCAGAAGAAGAAGCACTTAAACAAAGAGCCTTGGGAATTCAGTAATAGGCACAGAACATTCTTTGGATTTGTGCTCGGATATGTTTCCTATTTGCCTGTCAAAGAATGTATGCTTTCACTTTGGATTGCAAATGATCTGAACCTGGATAAAATAATTTAAAAATCCCTTCAAAACACTGCATTTAAAATGTACGTGCAATGGAAAAGCACTAGAAGAGGATTAAAAACTGAACACTTAACCTAAGTGCAGAGGAACCAGAGCATAGCAGACATCCTGCTGTGGATCTTCTTTACTCCCTTTCCTGACTTCTCAGCCCTTCCTTTCCAGTGAGTCACCGCCACCTATGAGCTTGAAGATGCAGTACCTATCTAACCAAACAAAGCCAACACAAACAACATAATCCCTCCAGAGAGGAAACCTGCTTCCTGGAAGTGCCTGCTGTCTGCTCCCAGGTGTCACAGCACACTGTCTTTCCTATGTTGCAGCACTTCAGGTATTTGCAAGAAGTTTTTCTGTTTTCCCTGTGGCTCCTACAACTTTTTGCATGAATGCTAAACAAGGTACGTCATGCAATCACATTGCTGTAAGCATACATGCAGACTGAAATGAGCTGATTAACGTGATTGTTCCACAAATATTCATTACTCCTTGACAGGTATTCTCAGTTAGTGATCTTAGAATGAATGCAATCATTCCAGTTAAAGGCGCAGAATATTGAAAACAGGAGCAGCACAGGTGGGTTCAACACTGGGTGTTGGATCTTGTCTCCTGAGTCCCTGAGTTGAATCTTGTCCCTGAGCGTTGCATCTTGTCTCCAGCTCCAGATTGTATGGGCGAACCTTTACCAGCAGCTTCTGAGTAGGACTCAGAAGTGCCACATAACTAGCAGTAAACAACAAGCTAGTGTTTTACTTGTTAAATACTTGCATTATGTCTAGAAACCAACATTACAACCCTGCTTGCTCTGATCATGCCTGAGGGAAGAGAGGGACTAAATGTCACACTTGGAATAGTCACCTGGGGTACTGTGGGACACCCTTCCTCTCTTCAGCTTTCCAGTGCAAACAGCAGTGCCCGAGACATGTTAGCCACCAAGGGGGCCCAGTGCATGGACTGCTCTAGCAGTGAGTGGCACAGTTAGTTCCTGGGCTTAACTCTCTTCTTCCTAAGGGCACCCCAGACTCTAAAGCTGTCTGCAAAGGATCATCTCAAGCATCTCCTTTGCCACTGCTGTTGACAAAAAGTCCGAGGCTGAGGAAAGCTGGAAGTGTTATTGAGAACATGGGAGGGAAGAGAAAGGTCAATGGGACAGCCTGACTGAGGAATAAAAATGAATGTGCAATAAATTGTACATGGGGTTTAGTTTGTAGAGCAACCTACCAGCAGCCATGAAAAAAAATACAAATTTTAAGTCTGTGTCAAGCTCTGAGGTTTTTTTGTCCCAAAGACTCCCAAGGAACCCAACTGATACAATTTAAAGGGTTAGAACACATCTTGTCATGGCAAAACCGATCACATACTTTTAAAAGTATGATTTATTTACAGGCTTGTTTTTATTGGTTTTGTGATTAGGTAGTTATTTAGTTTGGAATAACAGCTTTCTTCCAGTGTTCATTCTCCAGTAAAGTCACTGTCCTGTAGCTCCGATACTCAGTCTACGAAACATTAGAGTCATGTCCCAAATTCATTTCACTCTTTTACAACAGGATGTAAACAACAGAGGATTGTGTTACACAACCCTCTAAATGTTTTCTGCCAAAGCCTCTCATGCCTTTTGATTTCCATGTCTGTTGATAATCTCTGCAGCCTTCCAGCCTGGGTCTTCTTGACTTCCTCTCCTTGACTCCTGCATAAGGCTGTACTGCTTCTTTCTCTCTTCATTCCTTGCTGTCCCTCAAGAGCTCACCCTTCAGGTATTTATTCCTGTGCTTGTAGTCATTCCTATCTTACCAAGAGATGTGCTTGTCTTTGGATCAGATTATACCTATATCACCCTTGGACAAAGACCTAAATGCATGCAGCTGGCTGCCCTACTTCTTCCTGTTCCATTCTCACTCACAGTGACTTCCATCATCCATCCTGTGGAAATATCATTTGTGTCTTCCAAATATGATCTTCACCTTCCTCAAAATAAATCTACCACTGCAGCAGAAATACACATAAAAGAGTTTTGCTTTGGCTCAGCCACAGGTCTCTGAAGCAACCAGGCAGAGGTCAGTGGGAATGAGAGTGGCAGTGTCCTGAGGGAACAGACAGCCCTGGACATGGTTCTGGCAGAGCTGTGCCACCGTGGGGACTCATATTGTGCCAGATAAAATCTTCAGGATTTGGTGTCTCATCCGTTCTCATTAACATGCATTGGGAGTCCTGTCACAAGCTTAGAGAGTAACTGGGCCAAGTCTTACACCCTTTCAAAGTTATTTAAAATCTTGTTGCCATTGGCATCCATTTGCCATGCTTCTAAATGTCAGGATTTAAAGTTGTTTTCCTAAGATGTTATTCACTAACTTTCCATGATGTATTCCATTTCATACAAATTGTAATTGTGCTGTTCTATAAGGATGTATGTTCTACAGGATCCATTGTCATGTCCCCATCTGATGGAATCGAGCACAGAATTCAACAAGTTTTTAAAATTCTCTCTGCTAAAAATATGGATTAAATTCCTCCCACATACTCCCACTCTAATGTTTCTCTAAAATCTATTTATCTTAGTCACGACCTTACAAGCATGAATTGAATGTGGCAAATATTTCACAGTGTAAGAATGTGTCTAAACTTTGGAAAAAAGTTGATAAATCCTAAAAGGTATAATTTCCAACAGCATTCTGGTTTTATACTATGATAAGATAATAAAGATGCCAGAGAAGATATTACTTTGTATTTTACACTTTACTTGAAATTATTTCTTACTGTTAATTTTGATTCAATACTCCAAGTTGCTGAGTGTTCTCAGCCCCTCAGTGGAAGATGAACATCATCAGTTCTTGCTTGCCAAAATTCGATAATTTACAGGACTAAGCCCTTTAAAAAATAAGTAATTTCCAGCTGACAAAACTATCCACTTTTCTGCTCATATTCAAACAAAGTCTTTCAGTATCTTCAAGAATAACAGGACGGTGCATTCAGGAAATGGTAATAAACTGGTAACACAGAAAAGGATTTTTTCTTAACTATGTTTTGCCATTTTAAGAAAAATCTGAATACCAATAAATAGAAAAGACAAAAAAATATCCAAAATAAGTACATTGGTTTAACACTGTCTGACTGCACTAGAATTGATTGGCATTTTCTAGAACATTTTTATTTTTTGTCAGGGCTGAACAGTAAACAATAAACAGTCTTAGATGATGATATGATTAAGTTTTATTCATTCAAAACAAAAGCTGAATTGCCTAAAGCAAAGAAAAGGATTGTCAACATTGGACCATCCCTGTGTATGTTTTGAGATAGATCCAAGAATATGTTCTGGAAAAAAAGATGATATGCCAGAGAAGTTCAGTCCTGGTCATGCATTCCCTAAACTCTAGAAATGTGTAATCAGAGATACCAAAAATATGTCACAGGCATCTTCAGTATTTATTGATGCCATTTAGGAAGCATGAGGTCAGAGGCAATAAAGTTGTTCCATGTTTCTGCATATGGCAAAAAAGAACTGACTTTTCCCCACACTAAATGGCAGTGTTGATTACACCATATAAAAGTGATGAACCAAGTAATAATGCCTATTTTTTTTTACATTTCTAGTATTAGTCTAGAAGGTGAAACAATTACCATGCTTCAAAATAAGGAACTTATTTTTAAATGTATTTCTTTTAAATTTACAATTGTCTCTTTGAAGGGCTTTTTCTACATGGGGCCATATAGAAACTAACATAATTCACACTCCGTTAGGGAAGCAATATACCATCAGCACATTAACATCTTTTTTGTTGACATGAATCAGAGAAAAAATGTAAGCCACATGCCTCTCATTCACCCATAGTCTGTAGCAGCATGATTCTGCTGAGTTCATTCCAAAATATCTGTCTTGAGAAAAGGTGTTTGTTATACATGTGCTGTGAAAGAGTATCTTGGGAAAGTTTAGAAAGTCCCCTTCCAAAACTGTGGATGTCCCCCTAGGCTGAAAAACTTCCACTCTGGATTTTTTTTCTGCAAAAACATCCTCTCCTGAACAACACCTCAAACTTTAGTTTTTCTTCAATCATCCATCATGCAGTGTCATCATCATATCAATGTTTTTCTCAGAGAAAAAAAAGAAAAGAAAAGAAAAGAAAAGAAAAGAAAAGAAAAGAAAAGAAAAGAAAAGAAAAGAAAAGAAAAGAAAAGAACCAACAAAAAAAACCAAAACCAACAACAACAACAAAAACAAAACAACAAGAAAAAAACCCACCAACAAATAAAAAAGCAAACCAACTTGTACAATGAAATAATTTTTTGTCCCAGATATTAAGTCACAGCTCAAGAAGTGCATAATGTTTCATCCAATAAAAGTTTTAGCTCTTCCCTAGGTATGGCATTTAATCTAATCTACTTTTTTAAGGAAAGTTCAGTTCAGGATATTGTGTCTGATGTTTCACAGATTATGTAGATAGGCTAGACCTAGCTTTAGAAAAAAACTGCCAAGGCTGATATCAGTAAGGCTGGGGTAGTAAAAGAATATAATTAGGCTTCAAATGAAAATTCTGCTCTTTTGTTTTTTATTAAGTAGTTGTTGGCACTATTTGACATCTTCCTTCTCACTCAAAGTACACAACTCCACCAGCCAGCAGCCCATGGGGCATGTATCCTATTCTGGGAAAGCCTTGCTTATAGCTCAGTCTTTCTAAGTCTCCCTTTTTATGAAGATGTTGAAGAGCCCAGAGCCAAGGCAGAGCCCTAAGGAACCCCACTAGTGACAGGTGACTCTGATATTGTCACCCTATTCACTGTAACCCTTTGTGCCTGACCCATGAGCCAGAGGCTCTCCCATCACATTATGTGTTTATCCATCTGTGTGATGGACATTCTGTCCAGAAGGAGTGGATGAAGCCTTCCAAAGAATAGTACCTTGCATTTTACATTGACATTGTCATTTTTCAAAGCATCTTCCCCACCTGCCAGGATAACACTCAATTTTAGCTTTACTTTCCAAGTCGTCTGTTCTAATGAGATGCTTCCAGAAAATCAATTAAACATACTTAATTCCCCATCTCGTAGTTTAGTATTGAAAATATTGAAGAGAACTGGACCAAGGACTGTGTATAGGATTATGTAACCTAAAAATGTGTATTATATTTCATGTTTTGAATGCTGGTTTTATCCTTCTCTTGTAACCCCAGGGGGGAGGGGGGCGGATGCCTCCTGATAATGGCCCAGCCATTAAATCCAGGTGGGGCAGTGTTTCTTATCTCTGTCACCACCCTCCATCCTCCAGGGGGACATCTTCTGATAATGGGCCATTGAGGCACACCAGTGACATGGCACATTCCATCATTCCATTGGGAGATGCTCCACGCAGTAGGAGAGGAGCCAGCTGTTCCCAGCTAGATAAAAACTGGGACTGAAGGACACAAGGGATCCGGTTTTTCCACTGGATTCCCGGAGGAAGACTGGATCCCTCTCGTCACCACTGGACTTTCTACAGGATCATCTCCATTCCACAGAACTACATCTGTTACTCCAGGAAGATTTATTTGGACTGCTTCCAACACCATGACCAACAAGGTGCCAGGTCGTATCCCTGATCTCTCAGGGTTTTCCAGGAATTTTGTTTGCTCCCTCACTTGTTTTTTTGTACTACTACATTTGTATTTTCTTTCTTTTTTAATATTCCTAGTAAAGAACTGTTACTACTATTCCCATATCTTTGCCTGAAAGTCCCTAATTGCAAAATTATAATAATTAGGAGGGAAGGGGGGTTACATTCTCCATTGCAAAGGAGGCTCTAACTTTCCTTGGCAGACAACTGTCTTTCAAAACTGAGACAGACTGACTGCTGCAGAACCTCATCACCTAAAATTTGTTTTAGTAGTACCTCCTGTCTCTTTCTTGTCACCCAGATAGTATTGCCCCCATTTTAAGAGCTGCCTCCCTCAGGTCATTCTTAGTCATGCTAGAAAAAAGTTATACAAACTGGCATAAAAACCTCCCTAACATAAAAATATTGAATTATTCCTCTTTCTCTGCCTGAAAACTCAGCAAGTGGTCTAAGACTAACAGACATTGTTTACCCTTGACAGATCTATGCTTCCTTCTGTGCAAGAGTACTTTAAAACCTGTGTCAATTTTTTCTTCATTTCCAAGAAGTAATAACAACCTAGGAGCTCCATAGTTCTAAACTCTTTATTTTACCCCATTTCATAGAGATAGATACCTTGCTATTGCCTACTCTATGACTTTGCTTTCTCCTGCTCACTTACATTTTCCAGAGCAGGCTGTTCAACGATACTACCAATAGCACTGGACTACTGCCAATAGCCCTTTTTTTTCTCTCTGAGTGAGGGTCACTGAGCCCAGGAAGTGTGAAAACATCTGATTTGCCTGAAAAAAACCCAGGCAAAAAACCCTTCAAACTCATTGTTCATGAGCATTGCCTCCTGTCAATTCTTCATAGGGTGAAAACTCTTTGAATTATATTGGCTGAGGAAAATAATGTCCTGTGGCAGTCAGTATCAGCTTGCTTTGGTGATTGACAGATTGTGTCACACAGGAGCCTCTAATACTAACGCTATCTCTAGTTTGATTATAATCAATAGATATCGTGATATGCCTGTGAAAAGTGCTGTTTGATTACTTTTACATGAAGGCAGCATAAAAATATCTCTTAGTTCAAGGTATCAAAATATGAGCTGAGAATCTGGCAGATAAATTATTAGAATAGAGTCTTTGTACTGATCAACTTTTGAACTTTCATTGAACTTGTATATTAAGAATAGGCTTTATTTTTTCAAGAAGAAAATTCACTAGACAACCTACAATTTTTATTTCACATATTTAAGAAAGATGTTCAATTGGGTAAGAAAATAATAGTAATTTATGGCTTTGATAACGACTGTAGTTCTATAGTCAGAGAGAAGCAGCCATCTACATCACCTGCTCTCTGAGTCACAGTCCAATTAAAGAGGTAGATACTTCCTTAACTGGATAAAGCCCCAATATTTTGGGTTAAGTGAACAAGAAACTTCCACCTCCCTGTGAAAAGAAAACATCATTATCTGCCCCTTGCAGAATCCCACCCGTCTGAAGACTTGGTACAAAAATATCAAATCCTCCTTCCTCCTCCTCTTCCTTCTCATATTCCTTGAAATAGAAGTCATATCCCCTCATGCATGAGTAAATAGGCTCTAGGGACAGCTCTCTTGCTGTAAACACACCTTTCTCAAGCTGGGGAAAATTGAGATCCAACATCCTGCTCTAAATAAACTGATATAAACTAAAAAATTGTATATAATTCATGATACAGGTGATTTTTTACTACTAACCGTGCCGTGAAGGACAACTGAACACATTAAAAACTATCATCTGTCAGTGCACAGGTAACAAACTGTAAGATTTCCTGATGGTCTTTGTTTCATCCTACTTAAAACACAACACAAGGAAATGAGTCAAGGAGGAGGACATATGTGAGGGAATGATTGCAGACAAGTTATCTCATCTGGCCATTTGGGGTATGAAGTCATGTTTTTTCGAGTCTCATGGAGCAAGTCCATCCCTTAAAGTCCTGTAAGCCATGAGATTTTTTGGCTGGGCAGCAATGTTTAGGTGAAGGTGTCACATGTAGTGGGTATGAGCATGGACTACTGGTTCATCCTGTGAAAACCAGCAGATTCTGGAACAGGCTAGAAGGGGTTCTGTTTTCCCCATTTCCTCTGAGTCCAGTTCACTACTACAATTCAATGAGGTTAGAGGGAATCATCCTTTTCCATACTCATCTTTCCAGTCCAGTTATTCAGTAATTCCTACCTGTGAGCTCAAAGTGAACTTCTTCAAAATCAAAATCTCCCACTAGCCGAAACAGTCCTTGAATCATTTCTGTGTTAACCATTTTTAAGGAGCTGAGTGTTGCCCCATTTAAAGAAATCTTCTGCAGCTTAAAGAAATCTCCTGCAACAAGCATTGCTCAGACAGCTTTCTTCTGTTATCAGAAATGAAATCACATAATGATTTTTAGCTTTTAGAAAGAAGTGTTGTAAAAATTTCTGTGAGGTCAGAGGTATGAGAGGATATCAATCTGGCAAAACAGTATTCCATGCAGATGGATTAGTCATTCTAAGGATGCTTAGCGCAGAAAGATTAACACTGCTAACATGGAAGCGTGAGTATCCTGAAGCAGATGTGTTGTTGATGAAATTAAAACTTTTGAGTTGAAACGTCTCTGATGAAGGTCCTCTTAGGGTGATGATCTTCCAAAGACCTTTTTCCTCTTCTCCTAAAATGATTTCTCTTTGTTCTGATCTGTCTCTTATCTGTCTTATCTGTAGAAAGGGTTTACAACTCTGCTGCTTCTGTGAGTTTCTTGAAAGGGGTCATGTCAGGGATCAGACTTGGTTCTCAGGGGCTCACCACAGCCCACATCTGAGCAAACATCCTGACCCACCAAAAGTGGGTGAACGCCTGCAAACCACCTGCAGGTAATGGTCCCTGAACAGTGCTGAACACCACCTGCCCTGCGCTGGGACCACAGAGAGAACTCTGCTGTGCACAGGATCCCTGCCTAGCACCTGGAAACACCCCCAGGCAGAGCTGGTTTTACCCTGCAGTAATGTTTTTCCTCTTTCTCAAAGCTTTATGCTCAATTACTGACAACTGCTCCACTCTGGATCTCCTCAAGAGTGACATCTTTAATAGTTTACTTTTAAACCTTGCTGGTCAGAAAGCAAGTTGTAAGCTGTAGTGAATATTCCCCAAAAAATTATTTCCCCCGTGTTACCTCTGTGGGTAGGAGACAGGCTGAGAGTACCTTTTATATTGTTTTTCTTCCCAACTGTGTGGTTCTAACAGTCTCATGGCAAGGTTAAAGGCTAAAAACACTCATACATACTGAAGTTTTCCTGCTACAGTTAGAAACTGTCACAGAGAGCATCTTCCTTTTTTATTCAGTCATGAGTTTAAACTTCACTGTCTAGCACCATTTGTCCAAAATGTTCCTGTAGGACAGTTTTTCACTGGAAAATAAGAAGCAATCTTGGAATCCAAGTCTTCAGCAAGGCTGTGAGTGGGTGTGCCATGTGAAAGACAATGCAAAGGAAAAGTCAAACCCAGAAGGAAACCTCTCCCCTCTCAAAAATGAAGGGAAAAAAAAAAAAATCTGTCATATCTAAGTAAAATTATATAGAATGAAATTGAAATAAAATGTTCTTTCTGTTTTTTCTTATATGTTACTTTTGAAGCCAAGTAAAAAAAAAAAAAATATAAGACATGCCATCTTTTTTTCCTGGTTGCAGTTCTGTTACAGATTTCCTGCCACTTGGACAATGGAGAATGAAACTTTGACTACTCCTTGCATGGAAGCTGATGTGCAGAGATGCTCAGGAAAATGTCCTGGCCACAAGAGTGAAGAATTTTTTATTATTTTATCTGTAAAGGGTTTTGTCCTAGGTTACAATGTAAGATGTGCCCAAAGTATATATTCTATCACCATCTACATGAGCTGTTGAAACTAGGCTGGGCAGTGTTTCCCTTGCCCCCTGCCTCCAGACCATCTTCTGTCAATGGCCCATCAATGCCCTGCCCCATGACTCATAGGAACTCCCTCCAGGAGCTATCTCTGGTTAATGGGCAGTCAAGGACCCATTACAAGACTGATAAAAAGATATCAGCCCACTGTGAGATGCTCTGCCCAGGGGGAGGAGCCAAGCGTTCCCACCTGGATATAATCTGGGATTTGGGACAGCACAGGCAGCCTTACCCACTGGATTCCCAGAGGAGAAGAGCTGCCAGACCTTTCTGTGGGAACACTGCTTCAACAAGACCACTTCATCTGGACTGCTACCACCACTGCAGGGGGTTGTATTCTGACTCTGTCAGTGATCTTTTGTACAATTGCATGTGTTTTATTTTATTTTACCTTATTTTTTTTCTCTCCAATTAAATTGTTTTTTCTGACTTGAAGTCTCTCTTTGGTTTTGCCTTCATGCCAGCACAAGTTTGAAGTGAGGCAAGCCTATTAGACTTGATTTTCCAATAGAAAACATGGTAGTATAAAAGAGTAATTCACATATATGACGTCTGCCTCACAAAACACCCCTACCAAAGACAGATTTTGGCCATCCTCTCCTATTCCACTTGTTTTATTAGAAAATCCCTTTCTCCATTCTCCCTCTTAAAATACTTTTCCCCAAGGAAATCAGGATTAGGACATTTCTTTCTGCCTTCTTCAAAGTATCCCCAAACTCCAGACCCAAAATTCTTTTCCCTTTAACAACATTGAGTCCTCTAATTGCAATATATACTATAAATGCAAATTTTAGTGATTAGGTTGAAATTGCCTTCTCCTTGAAGGTAAGCAGCAGCATCTCTTGAAACAAAACCCAATTTCTATGTAGCAGATCAATAGTACATGGGAAAGCATTGTTAAATTGAGTACTTACCTTATTGAGTATGCTGGCAAACTTAAGTACAGAAGCTACTAGACAAAGGTATACTGGAGAGAGTGATAATAATGTGGTAAAACCCCCATCTGAGAATGTGACAGCAACCTGTTTTAATTAGATTGCGTGAAACATCAATTTAAATCCTAAAAATATGGAACTCAAACCATTTGGTTCTCACTCAAACTGTGTAATCATCAGCAGGTTTAGGTCATAGCAGAGATTCTCTGTCTTTTAGAAGTCAGTAAAAGAGATGTGAGAGTAAAGAATATACTAAAATATGCCTTTTTCTTCCTTCAGAAGATAGTTCTAGTTCACTTTTGCAAATCCATATGCTGAAGCCAAAAACACAGGAATTTCTGTGCTACCCTAAATGAGATCAGTGCAGCCTGGAGCCACAGAATACTAACTAAGGCACCAACAGCTCACTTGGCTTCCTTACATAACGCCAGACCAAAGTGGGTGAATCAGACACCAAGTCAGGAGGCTCTTTTCTATTCTCAGCTCTTTTCATAACTGTTCTCATGGCTTTTGGCAGATTCTTCATCTGGACTGAAGGGAGGTTAGGACCAACGTTTTTAAACAGAGGGGCTAAGAGTTACATATATAACTATATGTATAGTTTAGTTTATATATAGTTTAATTTTTAGTGATATTACGTCTGTGGCACCAAAGAAACAGTATACACCTGAACATTAATTGTTTATTTTGAAGTTTAAATATGGATTTATGGATTTTAAGACTCCCAAGTGAGAAGTGTACCTTCTCACTCCCAAGTGGAATAGTGTACCTCTGCCATCTTATCTGCAGATCAGGGGGAATGTATGAAATGACCATGGCCATGCAGTACACACTGTGGGAGCAAATACCACACCTAGTGCTTCTACAGGGCTACAAACAAGATTTACAGTATCATTGCATGGAATGACTGGAATTGCTGGCCTGGGAGTCTTTCCCAGATTGGTGTTCTTTGTCCAGTCTGAGCAGTCTAATGATGCTCACTCCTGCATCCTGTGGTTTGGACGAGCCCTCATCCTCACATGGCGCAATGAATCGAGACGGGAACACATATGGACCCCAGAAAAATGTGTCCCATTTCACACGTCCCACTACAGCATATGGAGGACACGGCACTACAACCCACAAGATGTTGGAAAAATTCTCCAAAATCTAGGGAAGAAAAATATCTTGAGGCTGATTCAGCCTGCAGTTGAGAAACCCAGTTACAGCAAGGATTTCTGAAAGATCTCCCTTACTTGCCCTATGATTCGCTATTATAGACATAGGCAGACATATATTTAGCTTAACTTTTGTAGGATCATCCTATCTAATGCCCTTCCTCCATTCTGTGTTAATGCAATGTGTGCAAAAAGCAATGATGTTTCCCTCTTTCGGACAGAATCACATTGAAAGAGATGTGGTGCTGTCCAGAAGCTTCTCTGTAGAAAGAGAAGTATATAGTATGCAAAAAAGATCAGGAATGTTCAACAAAAAATATTTTCATCAAAATCTAGTAAAGACACGATGACCTGCTGATTTATACAATCTCTAGCTGTTTGCCAAGTTCCTGCTTTGTTCAAAGTCTTGCTCTGGTAAACTTTTTCTTATTTATAGGAGTGAAACAGCAACAGTATATGAAATTAAGGGAGTAGTATTTGTGATACAGCTTCAGAGATCTGGGGAAGCTTTACAAAAATAATAGTTGTGAGCAGGTTCATAGTACAAATTATATTAGCATGAAAAAGGAGAAAAATATCTGCCTTAGATAAACTTAGAGACTATGAGAAAAGTTAAATAACTTCATGTGTCATGAAGTCTAGCTTTAGATGCTCAGGGGACAGGCTGAGTTTTTATCACTATTCTTGCAGACTCAGCAACTGTGGTGAACAACCAGAAGTTCCAAAATGAGTTTTGAAGGAGGAGGAAGGGGAAGGAGAGACAGATCTTCTTGGTTTCAGCACCTATGCAAAACACTGTAATGCAACATTTTTAAAGGAGGCACGAGTGTGATTCGAGCTGGATTTACCCTGCATCACAGAAGATTTTAATTATTCCCATAAAGAACCAGAACAGACCCTGACAGAGCAATGTATGTGTCCCCAGCTTGTACATCCAGGAAAGGTTTTAATAATTCTGTTAGGACTTGGTCATGGCTACTGGGTTTGTTTCCTGTGTCCCCTCTGTTCCACATCCCCTCTGTGTTTTTCACTGAGCACATGCAGGAAGGCCACTAAACTCCACAGAGCTGGAAGAAAATCCTCCAGGAAGGTCCCTGAGCCCACTGCCATCAGCATTCTTGCTGCAGACCTCAGTGCTGGGTGTGGGGTCATGCAAGGGCATGACAGAGCTGCACACATCGCATATGCGTTCCATCAAAACTACTCCTACTTTGAGTACTAAATACTTAAAACAAGTAACACCAGAAAGAACAAGTTGTACCTCATGAATTATTCAGAGTATCTTGGTGTTTCTACAAGAGAATATTTGATAAACTGAGTCTTGTTTGTGGACAATTTGTAACCAGAAAGAGATGAAAATCATCAGTACATTATTAATTTCAAATTATTTTTTCACTTCTAATGTCAGGTTGTCTGATCTCTTTCCTCACACTTGGAACTCCTCTCCAAAGATCTCCCCAGTGCTGTTCCAGAGAGTCCTGTGCATCCAAGGAATCCCAGTCCCCATCTCTGACCGTGAGTCACAGAGCCAGGGAGCCATTCCCCACTGCAAGGGCAGTGTTGTGGCGCTGATTGCTCCCTCTGCAGACCTGGTCTCCCCAGGATGATGAAGTTTGGGAGCAGGGGAGGCAAGGCCCAACAGCATGGTGCAACTCAAGAAGGAGGGAACAGGAGGGCATCTCCCTTTCCCGCCCTCCCCTGCTCCTCTGCTGACAGAAAGCAGCCCCAGCTCACTCCCAGGGTGGAAGGCAGTTTCAGGCAGTTCTCAGGGTCAGACCCCCCTGCAAGTTGTTGTTTGACTAGTGGTGATACATCATCTTGGGTTGCAATATATAACCAAAAGCACGTATTCTATTCCAAATCTGCTGAAACCAGTTGAAGAGGTGGGGTTTTTTTCACTCTTGGGGGAGAGGATGGGTGCCTTCTGTTAATGGCCAGCTGCTAAAACCAGGTGGGGCAGTGTTCTTACCTCTTCCACAACCCATCCCCCTTCCAGGATATCTGCTGTCAGTGGGCCATTAAGGCTCACTGCATGACTGATAAAATTGCATCATCCCATTGGGAGATGCTCCACCCAGTGTGAGGAGCCAAGCATTTCTACTTGGATAAAAACTGAAATTCAGCACAGCAGGACATTCTGTTTCTACTGGATTTCCCAGAGGAAAGGCTGGACACATCTCTCCGCCACCACTGGACTCTTCTACAGGATCATTTCTATTCCAACAGAAACACATCTGTTACTCCAGGAGTACTTATTTGGACTGCTTCCAACACCCTGACCAACAGGGTTGTATTCTGACTCTGTCAGGGTTTCTAGGATGTTTGTTTGTTTGTTTTGTTTGCTTGTTTTTGTACTACTGCATGCTTATTTTTAATATTCCTAGTAAATAACTATTATTCCTATTCCTATATCTTTACCTGAAAGCCCCCAATTGAGAAATTATAATAATTTGGAGGGGGACAGTGGTTTATGTTCTCCATTCTGAGGGAGGCTCCTGCTTTCCCTGGCAGACACAAGATGGACTGGAGAGTCATAGCCCTGCTCTTAGCAGGTGAGGGGGGAATCAGGTCAGCAGGGCAGTGAAGGGGTCTGTTCTTTCCCCCACTTTGCTATTATCTAAGATTTCTCTGTGCAGAGCCTGCTGTTTTAGTTTTGGTTTTAATAACTTCTGGTTGGAAATGTACCTTTTATTTTTCCATTTTCAGCGGCAAAATGAAAAAGGACAGACCTCTGAATGAAGAGAGATATTAACAAATTAAGAAATTAAATCTGACATTTAAGTTCCTCTTTGTACCTTTAGCCCACTTTTTACAAGGATGAAATTCCACCAAATACTGGAATTATTAAAAACAAACAAACAAAAACCAACTAAAAAACCCCTACAAAAACACAACCAAACAAAAAAGACCTTTCAGAATATCAGTGGAAATAAATTCAGTAGTTTCTTACAAAAACATCTGAGAACACTTTGATCTACATTTCATCTCTGCCAAAGGAGGGTTCAAAATCGTTCTTACTGTATGTAGAAGAAAACCCAAAAAGACATGTTGCAATGCCAGTCATAGTATCATCACCTTTTCTCTCCTTTCATACAGGAAATTACCCTATCTTTATTCTTCTCTGTCTTTGACAGTTTCCAAACTATGACAGAACATTATCTTTTCCTGTGCAATGACTTAGATTTACTTCCTGATATGCTTTTGCAATGGGTGGTAGCAAGCTTTTTTGGAAACCCAAAAGCATTTTATTTACTAGTCATTTATCTGACCTCATTCCTCTACAAAGTTCTGTTCTGACTACAGATACAATTTTATATTTCATACAGCTGAAATAGATTGACATAGCTGGTTACATAGCTGACATTCATCTTTCATGAACCTGGGGACACTGAATCAGTAGAAAACTTACTCATCCTCATCCATCTCTCACTGATGAATTTATAGGCACACGTTAAATGCATGCAACACATTTGAGGACTTTCTTAACAAAATAAAATACTGAAATTTTATCAGTTTCATCAAAAACATATTCTGTATGGTGCTCCATACAAGCCTTCAGGGATGGGTGGTAATGCTTCTCTTCACAGAAGCTGTAAGGACTATTGATCTTGCAGAGGGATGGAGTAATTATAAAACATTTAAAAATTCCAGCTGCCCAGACCATAGCTGTTCTGAGGGTTTTGTCTCAGGGAGTATTTTGTGGATATTCTTCCTTTCTTATCTCATTACAGCAAGCACAGAATGAAAAGAGAGACTGGGAAGGTGTACCCATCTGACATAGAAAAAGCTGATTGTTTGCAAAGCCCCTCTGGAATTTTGAAGAACGATCCCAGCACTTTGTCTTTTGTATGAACCCTTGTAGGGAAACTCAGCTCTAACTTTTTTCCTTGTCCTGGCTGATCTGCCCATCCCAGTGTCATGTATTACCTACTGTGGGATGAGTAGTGGTTTGCCTGAGCTCCATTAGTGAAGGGTCCTAAACACCTTATTTAAAACTTAAATTTGCTTCAATTAAAGCTCTTTAAATTAAGTTTGTTCAGTTCAGGAGTTACTGGGGCTCAATGTCCATAAAAAGCCATACTTCTCTATGTCCACGCCTCTATCTCATGCATCTATGGAAGAAGAAACTTCACTGAAGCGTGAGGAGACAACACCAAATAAGAATGGGAGAGAAGTCATCAGCATGGCTATAAAGAGAGTAACCAGAGGTTTTACTGCAGACTGTCTGGTAAGCTTTCATCCTTCATCCGCTGAGTCCCACCAAGATGAATGCAACAGGGTTCATTCAGGGTTTCTGCAGGCACGGAGGAACAGACAATCAACCACCTCCCAAGCTGACCACAGTTTGACCACCAGATTACCTCTGCCCTTGTTGCTTACAATTCCCTTTATGAAAAAAAGGGTGGAGATGCCTAACCTACAGTTATACACCAACATTACAAATAAAATCATTTGATCCTGGCTCAAGCTGCAACCATGAGCTGTTATTTCATCCTCCATTCATAGAGGTATGCAAGGTGGGAGCAGCCCTCTCACCTCCTCTCAAGCTATGTTTCCAGCTCTCCCTGCTTCATTTTTTGGAGGCTCTCATGGGCTCTACACGCACAGCACATCCTCAGTCCCAAGGAGGCTCTTGGAGATTCCCTGAGCCATGGATTTGTTTTTAAGCAACAGATATTCAATATAAATGTCAGAGTCCAGGGCATCCCTTTGGTTGCCCTGGAAGGTGAGAGACCTGGGCCAAGAAGTCTGTGACTTGACAGGGGTGTCTGGGAGCCTGGCACAGAGCCCAGAGGGACACTGGCTTTGATCCCAGCCCATGGGAAAGGCTTCCTGCACTGCAAGATGAATTACAGGCCAGGAGAGTGTGAAAGATAGTAGTTTAGCTCATCACAGGGTGAAAAATCATAGTTTTGGGTTCTTTAGTGTGGAAGTGGATGGGAGCAAGATGGAGGATTTTGGCCATTGTCCCATGCTTCTTCTTTCTTCTTCCTTCACTCCATTTCCAGCAGTGATGGTGGCACAAAGTAATTTAAGGAGATTGGGTCAGAGTAGAGGTGACCTCTTTAGTGTAAGTGATAGGTATTGGTAAATAACTATAAATAAAGAATACGTAACAATTAGTCTAAGAGGCAGCGACAGCCCAGTGTGGGGGGAGTTGTCAGATGCCCGAGCAGCTGCACAGATCTTAGCTGGGCACACAAAGAATTGTGAGATAGGAAATAATAAACAAATGGCACAACCTTGAATATCAGAACCTGAAGACTCCGTCTCTTTCTTGTGTGTGGCTCAGGGCTTTGCAGAAGGCAAAGGACTCTAAAACCACCTGAATCTCGGGAGAAACACCAGAGATATGAAGATGCTCTTAGCAACAATCCAGAATAGCTAGGCAGGTTATGTAATACCTGCGACGTAATGATAAGCTGGTAGCTACCAGCAGATTAATTAATATAATTAAAAAATAATAAATTATAAATGCTGAGAAGTTTATGAGTGCTTCCCATGTTGATAAGTTTATGAGTGCTTCAGCTCCTAAGATGGATAGGAAAGAAAGGTACCCATGAAGAAATAATGACTCAGTAGCTGTTCCCCTTCTGAGTTAATGTTCTCTGTCAGAAGCTATGCAGAGGCTGCTCCACTGCTCTTTGGTAACCACAAAAGTGCCAAGAGAACGTGTTTGGTGATGAATGGTATTTATCCCTGATAAAGGTTAGATAGAGAAAGGGTGAGACAATGTATTCAGAGGATGGTGACTGTGAAATTTTAGGACTGAATGCTAGAAAATGCTTTATATGGGAAAAAAAGGCAGCCGTCTTAGATTTGGCAGGTATGTAGGCATTTCTTTCTATAATAATATTTTCTAGAACAATAGGAGACCATATTTAAGAGTTGTCTCTGTCTTTCCCAGGCCTCTGTGTTTTCTATTTCTGTCTCTTAGATTGTAGACACCAAACAACTTTGTCTGCTCAGCCCTCTGTCATTATTAAACAAACTGTATGAGTACAGCACCAGTAATAGTGGAAAGATCTTTCATCTGAACGGGATGAGACATGAAATGAAACCATCAATGATTAAAATACCACCTGTCTTTGAACTAAAAAAAAAAAAAAAAAAAAAAAGAAAAAGTCACAGGTTTGCATATTGCATATAATTTCTGACTTCCACCCTTCAAGCCCTTGCCTAGCATCTATGGGCGTTGGGGTTCTTGCATGGGTGGGCACTCAGCTGACAAGTGCAGCACCTAATGGTGTTACGAGTTCATCAGCTCATTGTCATTCTTTTGCCACTTTGACGACAATATTTTTTAATTTGGCATGCTATAATGGTAACTACTTATTTTAGATAACCTGCTTTGTAGCCCAGAAAAGCAAACTTTTGATGTCAGTTTTTGTATTAGTATTGTGATTGTATGACATTTAAGCAAGGGAAAAGACTGTGTGAGAATAAACTAAGTAGGTATTACTTTACTGAGCACCCAGTGACATCTTCAATGTGGTATCAGGAGCAATTATGGTGCTATTTGTTTATTTTTTTATTTATACAACATCTCCTCAAAGAGTCTCTTGGATGTTCTGTCAGGTAGCTCATCTTTTCACCTGCAAGGTAGGTCATATTTTGCTGGACATATGTGCTTGCTTTAAAAGGTTTAGAATGAAGAAAAGTCAGGAGGAAAACCATCTCATCTTTGGGTCCTGACATGCAAGCATTAGAAAATCAGGTTTAAAAAGAAAAAGTGTGCCAATAGGCCAAAACTCCTCAATGTGTGGATAATCTGGAGAAAGGAAGTACAAGTAAGGGGGTGAACATTGGCCAGAGAGGCTTTATTGTCTGGCACAGGACAGAGATTTTCCGAACTGTTGGATGAGGACATTCAGAGTTGAGCAGTTTGTGAGAAGTTGATTTAAATTGGAGAACCAAATTCCACAATTCCGGAGTAGCAGATGAATATCTACATATTTTCTAGAGAGGTAAACTCTACCAGGGATGTATCACTTTTGAGTCACTGACTTCCCAAATGTAGATTAAGAAGTAAATGAAACAACTAATGGCATCTTAGTTATTCTAGTATATGAAGGATAATAAATATCTTGCCGAATAAACACCAGACCTACTAGAGATAACACTGTGTCAGATGCAGGTTTGATAAGTACTCAGGAATTTAGAGTACTGTTGTTCATATGAGATAAATTTGGATTGTCTGAAAATGAGAAGGCATAATTTAAATAAAATGGAGAGATATAGAAATAGGTCTACAACATTGTCAATTTTAAAAAGAAATCTGCAAAATAAACTACACGAGTTCTTGATAAAGTGTGAAATAGTGAAGAAATTAAGCATGTGAAATCCAGAAGTATTCTTGAGTAAAAGATACAAAAGATATTGAAAATGAGAAAAGACAGAATATTCTGGGAAGACTTTAGAAATTGCCAGATAAACTGTAATTTTCAAAAAGCTATTAGAAGTCAGCAAAGAGGAAAAGAAAAAGAAAGAAGAAGAAGAAAAATAGTAATAGGCACATTTTGGGGCTCAAACTTCAACTTTAACTATACTTTACAGAGAAAATATGGAATAAACTATGAAAGGTGAAGTAATCATATAAGTAATAAGGATAAAAGAGTGGAATAGTAGGTTTGCTTTGCAGTTACATAAGGGAGAGACCAGAGAAATTAGGCTTCAAATTTAGATAGTTTGCTCTAGTTTAATAGAAGGAAGAGGTTGAGCAGCAAAGTAAGGACAGGATGGAATAGAAATGAAGATTTGGGCACAGAGCTCACCAAATCTGGGATTAAACTGAAACTTATATCCCATAATGAGTCCAAGATAAGGAGAAGATTTGTTTCTTGACAAGGGGGGCATGGTCAATCTCCACCATTGCAGTAAAAGACCTGTCATGTGAAATTGAAAGTCCAGAAACAAAGACTTTTAATTAATTTTTCCAGTAAAAGTAATGCTGCATTGACTGCAGAACATCATCCATAGACTCTGACATCGGGGACCAAAGAAAAGGGACTTGAACAACAGGACTCTTAGACTCATTTCAATATTAAGAAAGGCTTTAGACAGAAAACCATGCAACAGATAATTTGGGAAGATGAATCATGATAGAACAACTTATCCTGTTTTCCTGATACAGTAGATTTTTAAAAATAAACTTGATTAAATATTTAGTAAAACAGTAAAATGTGATAATTACATATTATTTAATAATGCACCACATAGGAAGCTATTAGAATGCTGAAAAGGGGAGTGAGTAAAATTTCAATACATGCTTTAATCTAGCCAGAAGGGATATAACACAATGGATCTCTACTAAGAAAACTACAGGCACATAGATTTGCCAGTGTGGCCTTTTATGAATACATTTCAGAGCAGATTTTAATTCATTTTCTTAACATGGTAGAGAAAACTTCTGTGGAATCACAGAGCATCACAGAGGAAAAATTCTGAAAACAGGTGGGATTGATACTACAAATCAAGACTAAAATAAACCATCACAATGCAAGATCAGGAACCTGGAAATTTTGCAAATTTCTCTTGAAAACTACATTATTATCAGCTGGAAATAGGGTATCAGGAGAAAAATTTAGATATCCTAATCTTTCTGAGGATGACAAGGTGCTGTTACTTGTGGCAGTGCGAGAATTGTTTTATTAGGTTTTTATAAGAAGTTTTATGTTATGGTTCAGTTCACTGTATCCCCAGTTTTGTAACAGTCCATTCTCTTTTGTGTTTTCTGTATAACAAGGT
Source organism: Tachycineta bicolor (assembly GCA_025960845.1). Taxonomy (NCBI): domain Eukaryota; kingdom Metazoa; phylum Chordata; class Aves; order Passeriformes; family Hirundinidae; genus Tachycineta; species Tachycineta bicolor. The sequence goes on along the minus strand of JANEHK010000031.1, from coordinate 6,208,276 downwards.
GTTTTGTGTCAATCATCCCACCCCTCACCTGACTGGGACCATCCCCTCTGCTCCCCCTCGCTCTGGGGCAGCCTGTCTGTCACTTTGGGACTCCTCCCAAGACTGAGAAATCATACGGGGTGATTCAGGTGATAGGTCGCCCGGGGGGAATTCCTTTGGCCCGTGATTTTAGTGGTCTGAGGCTTGGGGGTGGGCACACCTTGTTACCCCCTGAATCCCCTGATTTGTTGTCTTGTTGTGACCCCCCTGGAACTCTCCCTCAGTTATAAGGTGGAGGAGGGAGATTCAAACTCTCTCTGCTCTGCTCTCTGCTCTTGCCCTGGCTCTCTGGCCTCTCTGGCCTGAGGTTTGGACCAGCTGTGGGACTCCCACAGTTTGGCCTGAATAAACATCTTCTAACCTGCTAAGAGCCATCCTTTTCTACTGCCGCTGCTGTCACGACACTATTTGGTCCAGCTGCTGCTGAGAAGCCGAGCCAGCAGGTGAAGATCACCTGCGTGCCCATCCGAACTGGGAACTTCTGTAGCTGTGCAGATCTGAGCTAGCCGGAGGTCAGCGCCCGCCCGGTGCAGAGACAGAGCACAGCTACAAGAGTTACCGCCACTGTGTGGGTCTGTAACAGCAAGAGCAAACCAAGGTTTTGTAAGGAGCAGTGATACCGTCAGAAAGGCCCTTGGGAGACAACATCCATACACAGTTCTGGTTGCTGTCTTGCAAGGAATTAAAAAGCAGAAACAGGTGTGAGGAAAGACAAATGGAATCACTGTACAATTTGGGGAGTGGAAGCAACTATGTCCTTAGTGGAGGTACAGAGCATAATACCACAGCTGATTAGGTGTCAAAAAGGGGAGGATTTTATGATTTCTACCTTCTCACAGTCCCTAATCATCCTTTGTGCCTGTGTTTACACATCCATGCATGCAAACACATAAACTTGTAAGTTTCCTCACGGGAAAAATGAAACTGATTCAAATAAATTACAGTTTGGTGTGAGGACAAACTCCAAAGCAATGGATAACGGTTTCTTGATGTTTGCTTTTTCAAAGTCCAGGACATCCTCACCTGGCTCCCACCTCTCATGTATTCCCTTCCCCAGCATGGCTCTCCTGAGTGGTCGCGCTGCAGCTCTGCTGTGGTGTGCTCGTGTGTTTCTTGCAGCCCAAGATGGGCGAGTTGACAGCTCATAAAATAGGCAGTGTCTCTCTCACAGCTGAAGCACAGCTGGAGCTGGGTGTGATGCCTGCACAAGGTGAGGACAAACACAAGAGTCCGTGTGCACTGAAAAGCATTAGATTTCTCACCTTTGGTGACGCATTAGCTGAGGGTTAGGTGCGTGTGGAGATTGAACAACCAGTCTCTAAGAGTGTCCCAGTGCAGCTGCAGCTACACTTGCAGAAATCACCTTGCACATTCTCTGATCCAAACAGAGGTATCTACAGCTATATATTCAGCACTTTTCCTTGATTCACTTAAATAATGAAACAATGTGTTAGTGCACACAGCCTGCCTCCAGAACAATTCCACCCCCTCTTTCCACATGCACAGAACTTCCCCTCTATTGACAGGGAAGTAAGCCTCTTCTCATTGAGTTTGATGTTAAATTGACATATATTGTTAAATTTTACCTAGCAGCTGACATTAAATTGGAATGTACTAAAGTGAAAATGGTTAACAATGTTGTTTCCTCAGTTTGCACAATGACTTATTTTAAAACAGAATAAATATTATCTGGTTCTGATAACCTGCAACTTTCAATTGCCAGAGCATTTCTGTACTTTATTTCTTCACAGAAAAAATATCACTTACATAATGCTTCTGAGAAGGGGAAAAATATAGTTTCAATTTTCATGTGTTGTAGCATTGTAGAGAATGATCTTATTTCTTGTATTGTCCCCAAACCAATAAATATTTTAAGCATTTAATGCATTTATTAACTCTCCTGTAAAAAAGTACAGAAGAACATATGCAATGGTGTCAGATATCTCATGTATCGAGGGGAGTCTGAGTAATATCTTAGGTGATTCCCCACCTTGAAATTTAACTTTACATCTTAACCTACAACAGAGAAAGAAGTGAATCAATTCCCTGTTCTCCCAAGAAACCATATGCTGGTTTTACTTGTAGAAATTCAATACTTCTAGCAGATAGGTGCTGTACATTTTTGCACCATGTGAAATTTCACAGGTTACTCTTATCAAGAAAATATGAGAAAATTATTAAGGATGATTAATTAATTATCATGTGATTTAATGACAGAAACACACCTTTAGTTAATATGGTCCAGACAAATTTGTCCAGGCAGATTCGTTCCTTTCCTTACAAGTAATGGCTTGCACCAGTATATATAAAAGAAATTGCTCCACTCCTTTTCTTCAAGTTCAAGATATTTAAGGGAGAGTAAGGAGGTCAGATACCTCTGTATGACATTTTATAGGATTAACTATTTGTTTTATAAACCTCACAGAAAAATGACATCTACTCTGGATTCTTACATTGGAAATTCTTATATTTAAAAAAAAAAAAAAAAAAAAGTTGTGGGGTTCTTTTTGTTTGTTTTGTTGTGGGGGGTTTTTTTGGTGTTTTTTTTTTTTTATGATTTTCATTGTTCTTGTTGTTGTTGTTATTGTTGTTTGGGGTGGGTTTTTTGTTGTTGTTTTTTTTTTCCTGTCCATAAAGACAAGCATTTGCATTTACTCACAGGCATGCACACGCCTGGGCACACATGATACAAATCCCTAGTGTTGCATTAATCGAATCCAACCACATCCGTTGGATTTCAAGCGTCATCAATACAGATAAGGATCGCGAGGCCGTTTTAGAAGCACCTTATGCTGTTGGGGATACCTGTAATACAACTAGCACTAAGTGTGTGGTCAGAATGAAGGTCATCTGCTGAGACATCCATGACAGGAACTTTGGCCAGAACGCACAACATTACATTGACTAGGATCTACAAACCAGCAAAAATTAAAGCTTTTAGAACCAGAAAAGCAGGGGTTGAATCTGAAGCATCAGCAAGGTACACACCTCTGTGTGTATGGCAGGAAGGAGCTCGATGCCTTTAGCAAAGAAAATTAAGACTAAAGGAGGTTTTTTTTTACGAACAGGAGGATGAAGAAATGCTATTTAAGGTAAGGGTCAATGCAGGGGCAAGAACCAGTGTATGTAAGATTGATAGGTATAAATATAAGATAGTAATAAGATGGAATCTTCCCCAGTGGAGCAAGATGGCTAAACAACTCTCTCATATGAATACTGTAATAAATCGCCAAGCCAAATTCAGTGAATCAAAACTTAGAATTTTATTTTGAGACTTAAACACAGTCTCCAATAGCCACAATTAAAAGGAACAGCGTTGAATCCTGGTGTTTTGGCACTGGTTGAACACGGTAATGGACTCTGCCAGTCTTTCACCCCCTCTGTTCACAAACTGTGTCCAGCATTGTGGTGGTGCAGAACTGTTTTATTAGGTTTTTGTAAGAAGTTTATGTTATGGTTCATTTAACTGTATCCCCAATTCTGTATCCCTTTTGTGTTGTCTGTATAATAAGGTGTTTTGTGTCAGTCCTCCCACCCCTCACATGACATGTAACATCCCCTCTGCCCCTGCCCCCCTTTCTCTGGGGCAGCCTGTCTATCACTCCAGGGGTCCCTCCCGGATTGCGAAATCTCAGGGAGAGGGCTTTGGGTGGATAGGTAGCCTGGGGGGAATTCTTTTCCTCTGGAGGTGGTTGGTCCAAGGCTTGGGGGTGGGCACACCTTGTTACCCCCTGAATCCCCTGATTTGTGGTCTTGTTGTATCCTCCCTGGAACCCCTCCCCGGCTTATAGGGGGTAGGAGGGAGGAAGAAACTCTCTCAGCTCTCAGCTCTCTCAGCTGCTCCTCTCTCAGCCGCCAGCCTCGGAGCTTGGAGCTCCCTGCTAATAAACATCTTTAACCTGCTAAGCTGAGAGCCAGCCTTTTCTCTTCTGCTGCTGTTGACTGTCACGACACTATTGGGTCTAGCTGCTGAGCCAAGAAGCCGAAACGAACTGGAAACTTTGTGTCTGTGTTGACTCGAGCTAGCTGGGGGTCAGCTCCTGCCCGGAGCGGGGACAGGACCGGACACACAACATTGCTGGGTTTTATACAGTCTTCCGCTGAGACTGGACAGAGACCGTAGAACTCTTGTTTCTTCATTAGGTATTCATGTTCAGGTCCAGGGTCCGTTGAATGGATTCTCAGAGTGGAACAATGCCATGATTGCCGTGTCCGGAGAAGGTTTGGAAGTGTTAAATCGGGCCGGAACAGATAAGATACCGATCTGATTCTAATCATTCGATGGTTAGTGCACCCATCTCCTGTTTTCTGTTCTTTTAGTCTTTTTTTGTTTGGTTATCCCAAAGAGGTTCCCGGCAGGAATTCCTTTTCCCCCAACCCTCGTGTCTTTCCGTGCAGTTTTAGTCTTAGTTAGCCCTAAACACACTTTCAGGTTTACTGATCTTAAATCAGACTGAATGCAGATCGATTTTACATTGCATTTTATTACATTTTACCGTGAATTAATTACATATCACAATATCGAACACGAATTAACTTTAGGTCATATATCACAATACTGAGGAAAAGAAATGAAACATTTCTACATGAAAAGATCAGCCACTCTTAAAAATTCAGCAAAATTATGCATCCTTGACAACTGACATTCAAGAAAGATTTGAAACAAGTATAATGAAGTTGATGTACATGAGAAAAGAAGCAGTAAAGGTCTGTGAGTAAAATAATAAGACTGATTGTTGTTTTAACCTGAAGAAGATTACTTAGAGGTTTATTCTTGAGTTATAATTTGAAAAAAGATTGTTGGAACTTTCTTGTTAATATACCCTCTTCTATTGAGCATCATGTGTAATATCTACTGGTATGTTTCAGGGGCTGATTTATTAATAAAAATATTTTACTTTTCTACATTCCAGTCAGGTTTCTGTACAGATTGAACAGGAACTCTAGAAACTGGAAATCAGAATCTGAGTTTTATTATTTTTAGTTACTATTTTTAAGATCAACTATTAAGGAGTTTTTGTATTTTCTATGTATCAGATTTTTAAAAGAGATATAATTAAATTTAGTCCTCCATTTTTCCTAGCAGCATATCTAATGGCATTTCCATTGTTAAGAACTAATTCCATAGTTCTTCATGACCTAATTGACTCAGATCTCTTTTGTTGCTTTTCTTCTGTTCTTTTTTCTTTCAAATCTAGCATAAGTTTCTTGTCACTTGTAGCAATCAATCCCCTGCATCAGACTGTCTAATTCAAAAAGGTGTTCAAAATCCTTGAACTCTTTCGTATCCATGTTTTTGGCACTGAATTTCAAGGTTTTGAAAGGGACGACAGATTGGTGAAGGTTCTTCGAACTACCCTTGCTGTCATAGCAACCCACAAACTTCATAGAGGGACCAAGTGTGATGTAAAAGGTCTCTGCAGAGCTCCCATGAGCTGGGTGGAGAGAATGGAAATCTCCCACTCTGGCATGCAGAAGATGAAGCTGAGTACTCTGTCTGATTTGCATAGCCACCGAGGTGCCCTCTCTGTAGTTGGGGAGTTTGGCAAGTGCTCCTTCCAGTATCACAGTCTTGTAAAGAGCTCCTGTTTTTCTGTGCTTTTATCTTCTCTGAAGAGTAAGGTGCTTTTATTTATTTAACAGCAGAAATCAAGTCTTACTCATGTAACCTAGGTTTAACCCAGGCCATACACTAATTACTAAACTCCTGAATGAAGCCAGGAAAGGTCTGTGGGTGCTGTGTCCTGTCAAGCTTGACCTCTACCTGCACAGCAATCTGCCATCACCCATCTTCAGCTTTCACAAAATAAAAATTCAGTAGGAGATAGAAAGAAGAAGCAAGTGAAGAATAAGGAGAAGGCTCTACATAAGCCTATGGCAAAGGTGATTTTGTTCAGAAGAAATGCAATAGTAGTACAGACTGTTGAATAATTTCTAAAGAGACTGCTGTCATCAGCTTTTAATTCAAACCTGCCAAATAGTTATACTTTTTATGTCCTAAAGCCTCTGCATCTGCCAAGTGGCATCTTGCTACAAGTATTTATCAGATGTTGATGACACAACCACCATAATAATTACCTTTACTGGATCATGTTACACAGAAAACACAGGTAATTAGGGACAAAAAGCCCCGGAAGGTAATCTTTATTTGCCTAAATAGGGACTAATCTACGTGGTAAAATTAGTGATTATTATCTGTTTAGGTGTGCAACTGCTCTTTGGATGCAGTCACTGGGGACTTGTTGTATTTCAGTTTATCAGGCCACAGTCGGATATTTTCCCCTGAAGAATCACTTGATTTCTTTCTCAGACACAGCAATGAACACTGAGCATCTTCTCTACATCCTTTGTGCTCAGAAGCATATCTTCCCTTTTGCGCCCATGCTCACTGCCACCTGAGGCTGCTCCCTTACATCCCCCATGGCAAATGTATAAGAATAGAGGGAAACTGGGAGCTAAGGAGCCTCTGCCTCTGCTTTCCAAATCATATAAACATATTCCTGTTATTTCTATATGGTCTATATATGTTGTTTAACATGTTTTTAAGTAGAAATATGGGAAGTTCTTTGTTAGAGGAAATGGGGATGAATAACAAATACATCTTCATGGAACTGGCCCAGGGGAAGACAGGAGCTCTAGGAAGAAATGCAGTGAACAGCTGCTTGCCAACCTGTTTCAAACCTTCCTGCCCCTGAAAACCAAACAGTAGTAGGGCTGCAGCTCAAAAATCCCCAGGTCCTCTGGGAGCCCTCTGTGTTGCAGGACCCCCACATCTCTAGCAGCCTGACAGCAGCAGCACAGCTACACTATGAACATCCTCATTACACACTCACCTGGCCTTTCCGTCCTCCATGGCATGGATGTTTTCCTGTGGGATGTGAATTCTCATTTCTGCTTCCCTCTCAGCAGGGATGGAAGAAAAAAGATGAGATTTCTGATCCCTGTGGGAGAGACCAGCCCTGCTGGCACAGGGATATCAGAATTTTGTGGTGCTGCACCCCTCACCACTGGGCAGAGAGCCACAGCCCCCAGACAACTCCAGAATTCTCAAACTACTTCAGACAAAGTCATCATAATCCCCAGGTAAACTCTGATTTCCTCTTTATCAGGTTTAGCTGGAAAACAAAACAAATGATTTAAAAAGCAAACCACAAGACCTCAATATTATCTATGTCCTTAATTATCTCGTTTTTGTGAGTATTTTATTCCCTGTCCGTTCAGAACATTCAATATCTTCCTGAATACGGTGAAAGTTAAATCCTAAGCACCCAAGACTACAGAAACTCTACAGTGACCAAGCTTAACTGAACATAAAAATTTTATTAATGGATGCTTTACACAACTCCATATAATATAAATCAAACAAAAAAACCTGTTTCCATCTTTAAAGGGTGCAATGAAAAAGCTTTAACTTTATTGAGGATAATTTTTATTACGTTTAGAACTTCTTTTTTGCAGTTATGAGACTGCTATGGGAATATTATCTGGTTTGTCATGAAGCGCCTCCACTCGTTAAATAAGTTAATAAATGACTATGCATTAATCAAAGGGAAAAGCTATGAAGAGCTGAGGATGTGAAAAATTCTAGTGATAATATTAATTAGTATTTAATTAGAAACTTAAGGGTCATAAATAAATAATCATGGGAGAGACATTTAAGAACTTGTTTTGCATTGTATTTGCCATAGGAAAAAACCCTTTCTCTCACTGTTCCCTCCTTTCTTTTTTTTTTCATTTATTTCCACACTGTACATAGCAGAGTTGCAGTGACTTCACAAGGATATAAATAAGCCCATTCTGGGTTTAATTTTTCCCAGTTAGGGAGGTCTACGTTTGAATTGTGTTTTTCTCTCCCTTGTTTGAATGGAAGATAAAGTTTTTCATATTCCTTATTTCTAGGCATATAGAAAGAACAAAAAACCCTGAGAACTGCAAAGGTATGGAATTTCTATTCCTGCTATTTTACTCAAGATATGACCTTTCTTACAGAGCAGATTTCATTATTTGTTACACTTACACAAGAACATTACTGCCAGTAAACATTATTTTTCTATGCACCAGTCTGTTTCTGTCACAGGTCATTTATGTATGAACATGACTGACTGCAGCCAATGTTATCCACAACTGACAAGTGCCAGACCAACAGTTCAATCAGCCCCTTCTTTGAGATAATGCCAAGGGTTTGAAGTAATGGACAGTGAAGTGGAGACAATCAGGGTCAAATTGATCCAACTCTTTGCATATAAAAGGGATTCTGCCTAATAATACCCAGATCTTTTTTGCTCTCCACACACAATACAGCTTAAACAGGTCTAAACCTGGTCTTCAAGGGAATATGTGACTGACATGAAAATGCTGATTGTTACCAAAAAAGTGGTTTCTTCAGGCATTTCCTTCTGAAATGTTTCATTGTGCTGTATTGTAAACCCAAGATAAAAAGCACCTAGTACCCAGGGTTTTTTGGTTATTTCTAGTGAGATGTTCAGACTGAAGCACCCAGAGATGACACAAAATTAATTCATTTTATTTTATATTAGTTTAACAAATAATTGGCATCTGTTAATAAAATTAAACCTGATAAATTAATGAGGCAGCTCTTCAGTGATGTTCCCAATTCCCATTTCCAATATAGCAAACTAAGTTCCTGAATATATTTCTTTATATTAAGTCTCCACAGAACATGGCAGTTAACACAAATATTTTTTCAAAATTACAAGCTGCTTCTGTGCTGCTATACATATCAGTTCAGGAATGGAACAACATATTTTACTGAACTCCCGGAAGATAAAGAGCTGAACAGTAGTCACTAAAGACTCAAAAGAAATTGTGGTATCTTCAAGCATTAAGACAACAAACCTTACCTTTATGTATTTCCTCCATCTCCTGGCTAATAAGCCCCAGAGTAGTATGTGAACATCTATCTATTTTAGGGGTGGCGGGGGTTTTTTTGTTGGTTTTTTTTGTTGTTGGTGGTGTTTTTTAATGTTTGTTTGTTTGTGGTTTGTTGGGTTTTTGTTTGTTTGTTTGGGTATTTTGTTGTTGGGGTATTGGGGAGGATGAAACTAGAAAGCCTTATAAATATGACTGCTTAGATTCTGAGAATATGAAAACCATAAGTGAGAGAATTGAAATTAAGTTTCGATGTCTGAGATGTCCTAGTTACTGAATGTCTGTAAAACAATTATATGGCCAGCTGAAGGTAATCCCCCCTTGGTTAAACAATGTCCCTTACCTGCAGCCAGACCCAGAGGTCAAATGGGATGTCCTGTCTCACCCCAATGTATAGTTCATCCCACACCTGCACCCCTCCCCTGAAGTGTCAGGTATCTGTAACCCCATTGGCACAAGTCCTGTTCCAGCCCACCTTGAGACCCCTGATAAGGGGTTCCCGAGGGGCTGGACTCTCTCTCTCTTGGCACCTTTTCCTTGGGACCCTCCTCTTGGAATTTCCTCTCCCTACCTCTCCCTTCCCCCATTCCCTGGGACCTGCCATGAGTTGCACCTGGCAACTGCAAGCTAGGCCCCACACCCTTTATAATAAACCACATCTTCTAAAACCTGACTTCAGAGATCCCTCGTCTCCATCCATCCAAACCATCCTGGAGTCAAGCGGAGCCTTACCTACATTGGGGTTTTTTTGTTTGTTTGTTTTTCGTGGATTGAGAGAGATCTACAAATTTCAGTATTCAGAAAGGTTTGAGGTTTTTTACCTCACTTTCACATTCCCCAGCCACCATTTACTTTACATATTAAAAGACAAACCCCCCCCAGATTAAGCAACTTTCTTCTCTAGTACAAACTCAAAAGTAGGAGGCAAAGCCTTCTGTGTGGACCATGAGTTGCATGTTGGCTGGTTCTGTAGTAATTTTAGTATTTTTTAACTTTTCTGTGAACCCAGTGAAAAAGATAGTATTTTCAGTAGTGTCTTTTTTGCTTGCATGCTCTGATCTGCTTGGGTCTAGCAGCCCTGGCTGGCTCCCCCTGAGCAGCATGGCCACAGAGGTCAAAGATCTGAAAGTGCCCACCACAGTTCTTATCTGCACTTTTCCCATGAGTGAATATGGCATCCAGAGTGCTCTGGGGAAAACAAAACAAAACAAAACAAAACAAAAACAAACAAACCAACAAACAAACAAAAAAAAAAACCCCAAAAAAACAAAACAAAACAAGAAGGAAGATGAAAAGCACTGGAGTACATAGCTGTCTTTAGAGGTTAGCCTTGGCACCCTTCCATACATTCCTAGCAAAATCCTTGTTTGTCTGTAATGTGGACCTCTTCATAAGCAGCACATACTTAGGGAATTTATATATCTGAGTACTAGAATCTCAGACTGCTCTTGTCTTATGAAGTACAATGATTGCCTAGGCGACATTTGATTGAGCCATTAATAGGTCTTTTGAAGCATGAAATAGCTACTTAACAAATCTGATCCTATTTCATTTTTTGGTGAGGCCATGTGTGTCTACACCTTTCCAACAGAACAGGGAGAAGAAGTAGAATCAGAGAAATAACCTATCTTTAGTGTACTACTCAGGTACAATTGCCTTCAAACAGAGAGAACTGAGTGTGATTACACAGCAAGTACTTCCCAATCCCAAGTGTCTGTGTTAGCAGGACACCTCTAATTACAAGAGTAGAAAATTTTATACAGGCAAATAAATTATACCTTTCCTGAGTTTATGTGTCCACACTGATGCAGAGTCAGAAATTTGGAGTTACCTTTCACCTTCCATAAAACATTTCAGTAAACACTGGAATTTGGCAAGCTTCCATCATTTGAAATCTTATTGGGAAGAAAACACCTCATGTACAACACATGCAATTGCATAGGAAAGTGCACACCTTTTCATTTGTTAGTGCCTGCTTTTTTTGTGTTTGAGTTTTGTGAGCATCAGAGGATGAAAGCAAAATCTGGAATACTTCAATAAAGGAAATGAACAAGGTAATCTCTCAAGTGCTTCACTTCTGTTCAGGCAAATGATAGAAGTGATCTGGATACAGCACCAAGCAAAACCTGCTTTTCTGCAGCTATTCTAAAGCTTGATGTAACCAAGGCTCATTAACCTCACCAGGCAGAAGATTTGATACAGTGATCACACCGTGGTTGGGACATGGTCTATTTGCGTCAGGAACTGCAGGAGCATTTCAACACAGACATTCTCCTGCACCCTGATGCTGGGGAAGTTGAAATACTGAAAATGGACCATTTCAGTTCGTCTAAACAGTGTTTTCCCAGGTTTAACCAGTGATCTCTCATGGCACTTCCTAGAAACAGGCAGAAGGAACGTTCATACACACAATTCCATGGAGGGGGGAGATGTAGACAGGACTTTTCCCGCATCTGAAGGTTCTCTGAGCCCAGTTGCATGCCTTCTTACTCCATTGCTCATCCACATATGTGATATGTGTATATGGCACTGTTTAGAGAAGTTAGTCTTTCTCCTACAGATCCCAGTTCTATATTCCATGGGCTAAAGCGGCATCCCACCAGCCTCTACACTGGGATGTTTTGTGTGTTTACTGATTTTGCCTGGTCTGATTTTTAGTTGTGCTCTGAACACAGTGAACAGTGTTCAAAGGCTGGGCGAGAGCACAGACAGAAGTAGCACAATCACAGACACGGTCCTCAGCTTTCTTTTATAGTTTGCTGATATCCAGTATCTTCCCACGATCATGTTAGGAGGCATGCTGAGCCTTTTTTATGTACACTTGCACTTTTTATATGTATTATATAAATTATTTTTTAAATATACATATATAAAATAATAAAATGTATATATTTTTATATACCTGCATTTTTTTTTCAGTTTTATTTTTATGTAATCCTTTTCTATACATGCTCTTGAATTTGCTTCCTAGTCCCTGAGTACGCACAGAGGTGGGAGGGAGGGTTTGTGTGAGCTCATAAAGATGAATTTCAGGCTCCTGATTCCTTCCTAATCATTGTGTTCTACAAGATGCAGCCTGATGAAAGACTAGATAAGACAAAACATGAGAGAAAATGCCAAAAGTGTGAGAGGAAAATTCTGAAAGGTGAGAATGCCTGCTTTGGAATAGAAACACTTATTGGGAAAAAAAAAAACAAAAAACAACAAAACCAAACCAGTAGAAAAGGTCTTGGGGAGGAATGTTCCAGAAATTACCCCCAGTGGCCTTTTTTGGAGGCAGGGGGGCTCCTCAAGAAGTCACTTAGCAATCTGGAGAAAAAGAAGTGTGTTCCAAGGATTGGAGACAGTGGGTGCGGCGAGCTCCAGGGGCGGGCTGGTGGCGCAGGGAGCAAAGGTCTCTGCCCAGGTGCCCCGTGCCCACCCAGCCGTGCAGGGATGGTGAAGAGGCTCTGGCATGTTGCAGGCAGCACCACATGCCAAGGGTGAGCTGGGGGTGCTGTCTGACCCCAGTCCTGCCCTGTGGGGTTTGGCACTGCATACATTCAAAATCACTGCCATGACGTGCAGTCAAACACACTGGTTTAGGGCATGTCTGTGGTGGAGCCACCATGAAGTATTTTTCATTTCTGAAGAAAGCATTCATGAAAAACTAAAGAGCAAGTTATTAGCCCTTTAAAGACAAAGCTTTTCTTCACCATATCAAATAGAGATGGACTTGAGTAACACTACTTGCACTTTTAATTTTGTCTGAACTTCCAAGGTATCTTGTTCTAGGCTCCTTTTTCCTAACTGGTGGTTTGAGACCCAGAAACTCCTTCACTTGGAAAAATAATCTCTTAAAGAAGACCTAAGAGTGTTTTCTTTTTCTAAATATTATTCTGAATTCCATTTCTTAGGTTTCTTCATCTATAAAATGGGAGTATTATTTTTTTAAAAACCTATTAACATTCATCAAGGGATGATCATGTATGTATATAGCTATACAGTCCAAGGCCATATTATATTAAACTTACTCCTGACCCATTTTTAGCTGTGAAAAGTGCCCCTTTTTTTTCGACCCGAGTTCCCCAAAAGGTGAACAAAACAGGTAAACAAAGGTGAACAAACAGAGCTCATCCTCGCAGTAAGACAAGACCTTTGTGCTAAATTCATCAACATTATGGCAGACTTCAGCTGTGCATCTTTGAAAGGTCTGATACCTGCCTTTGCTTGGAAAATCTGTAAGTAATAGGGATGAGGTCTGTAGGAATTGAAAGAAATAATTCAAAACCACAGTAGCTTTCATAAGGAATAATATTTCTCTTTTTTTTAAGAGACCTATGAAACCCCAGATAAGCCTTGGAGATATTTCCTCAATAAATTGAACTGCTCTAGAGCAATTCTGAAGCTTTTGAGTATTTTCTCAACTCTGACCCTTATTTGCTGGCACTGCAGGACACTGAGCTTGCCCCAGTGCTTACAATGACAAAGATTTCTTTTTCTTGTGTGATGAGAACCATGGCACTATAGCTACTACCTTTCTCCTCCAGAAAAATGACTGCAATAAAGGAAAGCTTATAATCATCTGCAGCAGCCTAAGGGCAAAACACTTCTAAATTTTCAGGAGAAATAACTGCATTTTGCAGGAGTACTGGCTGTTATTTTGTTTAAATACCCGAGATGCCCACTGAGAAGGTAGCCATGAAAATGCTACAGTAAAACATTCTTTTTCAAAATATTTAGGATGTTTCATGCTGGTGAGAGGAGCCACTTTATAATTTAATGCACTACAGGTCTTTCAGCATGTCGATCCCTTTTCCAAGACCACCACCAAGGCTTTGACTGCACTGGCTGAATTTTTTTGATATGGTCACGATAAGTAGGTTGAAATATCAGCCTATTTCCCTCGCAAGCATAAGGAGGGCCAGTATTGCCATCCTAAGGGCTGGAGCCAGATTCAGACCCTGGAAAGAGAAAATACACAAAGTGAAAACCTGTAGTTTGGAAAGTATTCCCTGGAGGACTGTCTCAGCTACTGAGTGTAGCTGAGTTGCAGGTGGGCTTTTCATAGAGGATTCCCAAATGATTCCTCTGCATCCTGACTCATGGCTGCATTCATGAACATGTGAGCTTTACCTAACCAGAAAATGTAGCACTCTCTCCTATGGAGGCTCAGACCTGACCCTTTGCCATCCCCACATGCACCCTGTCTTAGTGTCTTGCAGGAGTGATTGACCAGGACAGAGGCAGTCACATCCAAACCAGTACCTGCCACCTCTCAAGGTATGGCTTGGATGGAATATGTTGCCATGCAGTTACAGGTGGTACCCAGGCCGCTGCAGCAGAGTCTGGCAGCGCTACGGAGAAGCTGCGTGTCAGCTCAGAGTTGCACAACACTGAGAGACTTGAAGGCTTTCTAGCTGCAAATATTGATAAATACATATATGTTTTCCACTTTGATAAAATAGTTCTTGACAGAGACTCTTAGCAAATATGATTGAATATTGTGAGTCTGGCATTGAGTAAGAGACTGTCTTTTATGGTATGAGAGGAATACATATTCCACTCTTTGTAGGAACAGTTCTTAAGGTTCTGGCTTACACCTGTAAGAAGCCGACTCCATTGCAGATCTGCTCTCAGCATTATTGAAACTGAAGCCGCCAACAAACACTTTCATGGAAACAAGGATTGAAGGGACATGGAGATCAGACCCTGCTGCCTGGCAAATACATCAAAATTTATTGTTTCATAAACAGATCAAGCAAAACATAAAAACAGATTTACATCCCCCAAAGAATGAATTGATGTTAAAACACTTCACTACTGTGGCAACAAAAAATATGCTGCTAATTCCTTGCTCAATTTTTTTCCAGGGATGGTTATTAGACTTTTTTTTTTAAAGTCAGTATTTTCTCTTAGCTGTGACTGTTTTCCATCTTGGCAGTAAAGCACTCTGATTCCCAAGGTATTTACAGAGAGTGGCCATGTCCCTTTCTCCACTGGCAAAGACAAGAAGCTAGGACAGTCTACTGCTGGCCCTTAGGATAGACAACCAGTGCCCTGACAGTCCTAGGAGCCTCCCTCTGCCCAACTCCCATCTGAGCTCCTTCCAAAACAGAGGAGACCAGACTCACCTCCTCACTTCCAGATGGGATCTCTGCAGTGTTGTACCCTCTGACATCCAAAAGGTATTTCATCCTAATGACACCACTGGGCTAGGGTTGCATGTTTGTTTGTTTGTTTGGTGGGGTTTTTTTGGTTTTTTTTTTTGGTTTTTTTTTGTGTTGTTGTTGTTGTTGTTGTTGTTTTGTTTTGTTTTTTTGTTTTGTTTTGGTTTTTTGTTTGTTGGGTTTTTTTTGTTTTTTTTTCCCATAGGCCTGTTATATTTGCAGCTATTTTATGCTCAGCATAGAATCTTAGGACTTTCTTTTGTCACAGCCAACAACTTTACAGCAGAACCATTTGTTCCCTATGAGTGAGATGCAACAGCAAATCGTACACCACATCAGTTGGTTCCAACCACAATTTTGTCTGGTCCTTTCTCTGAGATCCTACTATCCCCTTCAGTGCCAGCAATGCTTCCTACACCTCCAGCAGCCCCCACCCAGCCCACTGCAATTGCTCATTCCTGATTTGGACAAAGAATGTCTTCACAAAAATAGCAAGAAGCAGCCTAGATTACTGACTGCATTTTTACACTCCTTTCATTCTCATTTGCAACCTTTTCATCACACACACCTCCCCTACCTCCTTCTTCGTTACATTAATGTGCATTCTATTCCTGCCCACATCTCCCAGCAGACTTTTGTCACCAAACTGATGGCTATTACCACGACTTGCAATTTCTATTTTTATTGTATAATCAAAGTTCATTAGCAATCTCACAAAAATCATTCAACACATACCAGATCTAGGGAAAATATCTTTCTCTTATGCAACAAAATTTTAAAAGAAAAAAACAACAAAAAAAACCCAAAACTATACCCAGCCCCTCTGCCGCCTCAGATTTATATTTCATATCTATATGTTTTAAAACCCAAAAGACCAAAACAAAACCACCACACAAAACCCCCAACAACAAGAGAAGAATGCTTGCCACTGAAGAGGTTTAGCCACACTCAGCTGGAAAGTTAAATTTCCAAAAATTTATGAGCCTATTAGGAATGAACTAGCCCCTGGAAAGAGTGAGGTTAGGTTCCATGGCTTTCCTCATCCGTCCAGTGCCAGTGGACAATCCTGCTCTCCCAGAGCAGAGCAGAAAGAGAGAGGTATGGAGCTCCTCACAAGGGCAAAGAAAAGGTAAAGACAAGGAAAATTTACATCTGGAAACTTTTACGGATACTATAAAAATGAGTCCAGGATCAGTCTGCTTAGGGCCACCTTTTGCACACCATTGTTTTCCTGATGGTGCTCTTGTATCCTCCAAACTGCAATCTGTGAGAGAGGAGGCAGAGCCCTGCAGCACTGGGATGAGGGGCACTGTCAGCAAGGAAACACAGGAAAGTCCCACCTGCACCATCTTGTGCCAGCCCTACATGCAGCATCAGGGCTCTCCCTACCTGCCAGGAAACCCCAGCCATGTTTCTTGCTCCATGGGCCCTTGGGTGGGAGCTGCCTTGGGGTTTGCCATCAGCTGCACCTCTGGTGGTGGCTGTACCCGTGGCAGAGCACGTGAGCTGTTGGCATCCACCCCGGCTCGCAGGAAGGGTCCTCATGTCAGAGTCACACTGCAGCGCCTGCCACCGGGCTGGGCTTATACGTATTGGTCTATGACACTTCTGCAGACGTGGACTGATGTTCAGGCTCAGCTCAGCACAGACATTCCCTGATGCCTGCTGAGATCCATGCCCACTCCTTCCGTGACACTTCATCACCCAAGAAAGCCAGGCTGGAAAGGCCTCTATCTCGTGGCACCTGTATCCACTCAGTCACACACATACAAGATGTACCTTGGCCTGGAGGGTCAGGGCTTCCCTCCAGGATCACTATCTCCCTTCCAGATGGTGGTGAGTGTGTGCTGTCTGCCTCTTTTCTAAACAAGCCAGCAGAGTGGGCTCCAAGCAAGAAGCCCATCTCCCTGGGGAGTCACCTGCTGCATGCAGGTCAAGGGTAGCTGATACCCAGGTCTTATGTGACAAGCATTAAATAGAGGTGCATGACTGTATGCAGCAGCATGCCTCCTGCCCTGTTGCTTGAGGTGTCAAGTGGGGCTTTCATTAGTTTACAAGGGATTGCTATTGCAAAACATGTCAGCATCAGCACTGTTCCCATCACAGCTTCATTGCTTCTTCCTTGCTATAATTTGTTGAGAAACCCAGCATGAAAAAAATCAAAGAGCAAATTGTCATACCCAGTAAAAGAAGGAAGGCCTCTGGGCTATGTAGTCTCCTCTGGATATCACAGGCTGTTACATTTCCTCTAGACATTGTTTAAAGACTGGAATCTGGACCTGTGATGCGCCCAAGTGCACAGTGCCTGGATCACAGGGTACAGAGGCTTCCTAATGTCCGCTGGCCCAACAGCTGAGCAAATCCTCGTGGGAAAGCTACGCTCTCTGGCTATGACTGCTGGCCGAGTCACTCCTCTGCACCTGAATCCCGGGTCTTTTGGTGGGCATGAAACCTCAGAGTGAGGTTCAGACCAGTGTTCCCAGACACTGGATGAACTCTTCTGAGTCCCGCAGCAGCACCAGCATTTCCCAAGCCATACATCTGTCATCTTGGAGCAAGTCTTTGGGTAAGTGGCAAATGGTCATGATACGGTAACTTCCTTTTTGGGCCTTTGTAGTTATTGTTGTGAAGGTCCTGTTTTTCACAATTATGTGACAGCTGGGTCAGTGTGAGCTCCAGCAATGATGAACAGAGAGTAATACAGCAGATCTGGCACAAAAGGAATCCTGTAATGGGATGTAGGCATTCAAGGTTTATTTGTTTAACACTTGTTTTCTCTGTTCATACCATCTTCTCCTGTTATACAACAGTTATCTTCATAGAATAGATTGGATTATAGTCAGATGAAAACTCCTTAACCTGTAATTAACCACTGAAATGTATGTTATCATCCTACCCGCCTGTACACAGAACACAGAAACAGCATAAAATGCCCTGTGCTTTCCACTCCTTGTCCCACTGGAAATACTACAGGAAAATGTATTCCCTTGGTACAGTATATAGAATAAAAGAAAATGGCATAGAAAAGAAAAAGTAACAAAAATTACTTGCTGAAATAAGCTAAAATACAAAATATAAGGGGTTAATACTGGTCAAAAGAAAATTCTGAAAGCAAAATTTACAGAAAAAAATAGATAAATATTTACTTCATTGATCTGTTTTCAGCATGAAAAACTGAAAAAACCCCATGTACTACAAGAAAAAAGTTACTGTGTCACAAGGTTGACTAGAGCCCCTGCTGCTATCATAATTGCAGAATAGCTGTGTACATATTAAACCAGGACATCCTTGTATCCCATATAACTCAATATTCAAAACACCTGCCTGCTTATAATTAAAATGCTTGTAATTATATAAACTATGTTTAAAAAATTGCAGAAGAGAAAATATTTTTTCCCTCTGGATTTTTTTTTTTTTTAATTGTAAGTAGCTTGTTTGAATTATAGTATATAGTGGTCTGCAGCAGAGGGTTTTGTGTCTGGAATAATGAATTTTCTCCTAATACACTCACTTTTAGCATCCATTGAGAAAAAGTGTATCACACTGTAGAAATGTACTGCAACATAGAGAATTTCATATTAATCAGATCATGCAATGCCAAAGGCCCTGCTGGCATTGTCTGAGACACAGCGGTAGAGCCACTGATTTTCATTGTTACTGTTGATAATTTTAACTGAACACAAATATAAATACTATAAACAAATTCCAAATTGAAATACGCCAGGAAATCCTCTCCCCTCCTGAAAAAGAAAGCCGATAATTAATTCTTAAACAAACTGTTTTCTTCGTAATATCTTTGGACATGCAGTTCACAAACATCGTATCACAAGCTAAGCTGAGATGAGAACAAACAGGATGCTGTCAGCTGCTCTGGGTAGCCACCCACGGGGATGCTCTTACTCCAGGGCAAATATACACGGGTCTACCTCCCAGCTCAGGGAAGGAGATCTTCCATGTAGTCCATAGGCAAGAGCACTCTCACAGCTTGTAATCAAGAAACAGCTGACGTGGTCTATCAGCATGCCCAAAATTGCTCCAGAAGAGCTTTGTACTGGACTGTATTCCAGGCAGAGATTTACCCTGGCGCCAGGGGGATTTAATTTCTCTTTTTGTTCCCTGCCTGTTGCCCCTTCCCCCTGCCCTGCACAGCATGAGGCTGTATCCCGTTCCTCAGCTTCAAACACCCGTGAAGGTGAGGCCCAGCACAGCCACAAGGGAGAAGGAATGGAAAGGGAAGCTGCCGATGCCTCTTTCTGTCTGAAGAAGTGTGCCACCAGCCTTTCCCCATTACGTGAGCCCCCAAGCAAAGGTATAGAATAGCACTCAAGACAAGGCATGCCTGCATCAGCCCACACACCCTCACAACCTATTCACAGAGTCATGTTAACATCGGTGTGTTTCTAGGTATCTCATAAACACAATAGACTTCAAAAAGCATCAATTAAGCTAAATCACTTAGAGCAGTTACATCCTTCTCTGACTATGCAGGAAAAAATTGGAGCTGAAAACCACCAAATTATGGGCTTCATACATGTTCTTGGCATATTACTCTTCTTTCACAGGCAGGAAATATTTTTCTAATCTTCATCTAAATTTGCTCAAGATGCTGCTCTCACGCTGCTGATAACAAATCTTAGGAAACTAGCACCCTGCAGGAACAGCTTTGCAGAGTTCCCTCTTCAAACTGCAAGTCTGGATTGTGGTGAGGGAGAGATCTTGCCATAGAAGTATGCCAGCACTGTGGGGACATTTACTGTGGCAATCAGCGCTGAGAGCAGCTGCTCCTGCAGCCACACAGGGGCACAGCAGTCTGACAGCCAGCAGGATGCCACAGCAACATGAAACTCAACATGACAGCCCTGAGTGAGCAGTGAGGTTCACAGCTAACCTGGTTAGAGCTCTCAGGGTTTTAAATCACTCTGCATGCTTTATCCAATCTTATTGAAATTAGTCAAAGTCATCACAGGTATCATCAAAGCTAGAGATGCGCTGAAGGAATATCCATAAGAAGGAGGCTAGTGGGTTCCAAATCTGACAGTGATAACTTCCTGGTGAGGAAAAGGATGTTGTTAAGAAAAAAAGAGAGAAAAAAATTGTTGATTGCTTCAGCTTAAAAACCCCACAATGAAATATTGCGTTGTCTTGAAGTTTGCTCTTGTAAACGTCCCAAAATATCATAGCTATTTTGAACTAAAAGATAGAAGAGTTCCAAAAGGGAAAGATTTTCTTCACAACTTTTGCCTTTTAGAAAACAGACATTTCTGTGTTCTTTTTACACTTAAAAAAAAAAAAAAAAAAAAGAACAAAAAAACAAAACAAAACAAAACAAAAAAAACCCAAACAAACAAACAAACAAAACACCCAACAACAACAACAAAAAAACAACCATGCTCTTGAAAATGAAAGTAGACTTTTGGTGGGTTGATATTGAGGATTCCATACCTAGTCTCACATTTCCATTGCTGTTATCCCTAACAGAATGACTTTCATAGTTTCAACAATGGCTCTACTTTGACAAGATAGAGAGCAGGTAAAATTTTGCTAAGCCTTGAACTCTCTCAGTCTCTCTCCATGATGAAAGAACAAAGAAAGTCTAGATAATGCCTTTGAAATTTCCCCTAAATAAACTGGAATAACTTTAAATTTTATTTTTCTTCTCAACTTAAAATTATTCATCTCCCCTCATGGAGAGAGTTTGCAAAGGAACTGTTTTGCTTAGGAAACAAACTTTAGGGATAGGCATATGGGATATTTCTTTGCACTTTTCTAGAAGACTCATGGGTCCTTTCTGTATTTCTGTGGCTTCCTCAAAGGTTGTTTGTTTATTTCTGTTCAGTCCCAGGCCGAATTTCTCCAAGCAAGGACAACTGCCAGGGCTGCTCAGGATACCACATTTTCTAAGAGGTATCCATCCTGTCCACATTTTTAGTGACAGAGCAGCTGAGAATTTTCCAGAGCTGGCCATGGGAGCTCTGGCCCAGACTCCTGGGACAACAATAGTCTTAAAGCCCCACAGTTAAATGTAGCAGTGTAGGTTTTTCCAAAAACCCAGGAAGCTCTTCCCCTCAGACACCTTTCTCCCTCCATAAAAATCCAAACTCCCTTCCTTCAGCTGTAGCTTCTCAAATAAGGCATTACTGGCCAGAACAAGTTCTGTACCAAACCTCAAGTGAAGGTCACACCTACTCTATAATGCAAATCAAAATACAATTTACAGACATGGCTTCTTCATCAAACCACTTGGCACACAATTCCTCATTTTCACATGCCTTTTGCAGGCATGTGTGTAAAAGATCCCAAGGTGACTGCGTGGCACTGCAGCCTGTGACAGCACACATTCAGATAACACACATACTTTCTGGTAGCAGGAAAAAGCTCGAGGTTGGAGGGTGGGGAAACAAAATCATCCAGCTTTTCCCATCCAGCTCTGTGGTTCTAGTAAAAACACAACCTGATCCAGATTTCTGAAGTGTTTTGAATAAAGCCTAACAGCTCTTTAGCCACAGGTTTTTGGAGCTCTGTAACAACCAAAGTAAGATAAAGTGTGCTTCATGCTACAACATCCCAAAAGTTCAAGGACTTTCATAAAAATAATCTGGATACTTCAAAACACCTATGATTTCAGATCATCGGAACCTGAGAAAAGGAAAACTGCATCAACCTGCCTCTTGCATTTTTCAGTTAAAATAAAAGCCTGATCAATGCTGAATGCCAGTAGATCGTGCAGGCTGAATATCTGAAAGGAAAACCTTTATTACAGAGTTGCAGTTCAGAGCTTTTTGGAAGCAGCAGCTCAGCAGGGTAGTCAATAAGACTTGCAAATCCATTTACTGCATGTTTTAGATCAATTTCACTCTGAGCTCTTGTACAACATTTCAAACCTGCTAAACCCCCAAGACATTCTTTTCCTGTGGTGCCTTTAGAGTAAGTCTCTCAATAGTCAGAAAACATTGTGTGTTTTCCTTCAGAGCTATGACTTGTGATTGGTATTTTAAGCACTATTAAAGCTAAGGAGCTGAATGTTGAAAATAAAGCAGTAAGCAGATCTTTCTCAAGTTCCTTCCCCTCTCTCCATACTGTTGCTTTTGTCTTACTTTCAAACAAACGACTGATTCAATTTCTTGTTATTGTTCTTTTTTCCACTCCCAGGTCTTAATTGCAAGCCAGCAATACACTGCCTGCATGGACAAAATTAGCAATGTATCAAAAATCAATAAAAGTGTGTGGAGTTTTTTACTTCAATTCACTTACCTATGTTTAGCTTTATGACATGTTATGGCTTGGCAAACATCTTACCAGGGTCTACTTTTCCTTGTTACATCCAAATCTGCTGTTATTGCCCACTGCCCTTCGGTAACTTTCCTGAAGTTTTGCCTTCCATCCTTTAGGAACATTTTAAAAACAAAAGGGAAATTTGCTACAACTGTTGTTAGCTTTAGCCCCTGTCCTATATGGCAAATAAAATTCATAGAAGGTATTCATGAGTTATTTTTGCCTCAACGGTTCAAGGGTTTTCATTCATATGACTACTTTGAGGAGTGCCTTAAGGGATGAAAGAGTTATTGCTCTTCAATATTTGAATATGTGCTACAGCTCTGAGTAAAACCACCAAATGCACGCCAAGCTCGAACACCCCCAGACTGACACATGCAGGCAGCTACGACTGTCTGCAAGGACTGACTTAGACTGCAAACGGTATGTTGCTGCTAACTAAGGCTGGTCTGCAGACAGAGGCAGCGTGAAGGGGGCAGAGGCTGGAGTCCGGGCGCCCACAGCGGGGTCGCGCTGGCTGCACGCGCCAGGCGGGTGCCGTGCCAAGGTTCCCAGCCGGCTGCGCTCAGCTCCCAGCCAGCCGACCTGAGAGTGGAAATCACTCAGAAGGTGACTCTACAGCGAAGGAAGCCGGTGGGTGAAGCTTGTGTATTCTGGAAGCTGCTTCACCTCTGTGAATGATAACCTACTATCCGCTAGCGATTGCCCGACTTGGATTACTGTTGCTAGCGCACAATAAATTCGTGCTACATAGACTCACAGGTCTCACAACAGCTGCTGCTGGTCCCCACTAGAGCTGGGTCAGCTTCTTCTCTTAAATAACACATTTAATTTTGCTCCCCATATTACATCTGCACACAGATTTCAGTGTTTTCATTATTTAGAATTATTCACTGAATAATGCATGGGAACATCTTGCAGACTGTGTATCTACTTGTGAATGCTGTGCCACAGCTACTTCGTGCTCAATAGCTGGACTGTGTGATTGGTCACCAAAGTCAAATAGAATTTTTTATCCCCACACCAAGAAGTATTTTCAAGTTGCATGTTTTAAAAATGAGAATAGTCAGTCACATGCGCTTTTTCCAATACCGGTAACGTTTCCAATTCCTTTGCACATTCTTAAGAGAATAAATTTTGTATGTTTACATGTGCCATCTATAAAATGTGAAACAAAACCGCAATTGTAGGTAAATAAATAAAGTCAGCTCTTAGCCTAGTGGCAGAATGCTTACCTAGGAAATGGGAAATCTGTGTTCAGCTTCCCTTTCAGCCTGAAGGCAATGCAGTCACAACTCTGCAGCTCTTGTAGGTCCTTTCTTTCCCAGCTGAGTCTTCCAGGTAGGGACATCCTTTACCCTACACTTTGAAAGTTTTCATCTTTTGAGTCAAAATTATGAGTTTCCTGAAGCTGGGGCCTTGCAACAACAACAGCAAAAAAAATAACCCCAAAGAAACAAAGAAAAATTCCAAAGAAAAGGAAAAACCAAACAAAAACCAGTCAACAAAACAAACCCAAATCCAATCAATCAAGCAAACAAACAAAAAATCAAACTACCAAAACCACTAAAATCAAGAAAAGCTGACTTTGTAACCTTGTAACCTATCTGGAGGGAGACCTGAGACCCAAGGTCCTTTTCTGTAGGAACCCTCTGAGCTGCAGCAAGGAGACAGTGGCAGAGGGTAGCACTGGCATGGTGAAAACCACCTTCCAAGCAGCAAGACCTGCTCACCCCAGCACAAAGGAGGTCACTACACTCTGTGTCCTGAGGGGATGCAGAACAGCCAGGGTACAGCTCTGATTCAGGCCCTGGGGAGGAGCAGGTAGAGAGGAGGATATCTGGCTTAATATCTCCTGCCAATTGACTCCTGATTGCTGCTAAGCCAGTTTTGGAAAACTGGAGCTGTGCTACTCTTCCCAGGTCTTGTTTTGACTCTGAAACAGCCTGTCCATAATGGACACCTAGATTGTTAGATAATGCATGACCTATACAAAAGTCTCAATCTCTGTATTATGGCCTCTTGGCCCTATTTTCAATTACTTCCTTCTTCTGGAAAAAATTCTCATGTGACTCCCTGACAGCAGAGGGGAAATGCAGGACATTGTGGGGCCTCAGAAGACCTGACAGGAACCTTGCTTCCCACCAGCTCTGTGTGTGTTGTGGCTCTGAGTGCATTGAAAGGACAGGGAAGGACTCCAAGGCCAGAGAAAAGGAAAGGTGTGAGATCATCTTTCACATTTCCAATGAAAAAGTAAGGTTAACTTTGCAAGAGATACCTTTCTGTAAAAAAGGGGAAAGTTCTTCCAGAGCTGCTATAGAAACAGGAAAGCCAAAGGTGAGGAAATGCCAAGGAGAAGCTTTGAAGGTAAAAATTTATAGAGAGGGAGAAGTATAAGCAATATTTGATGGGTACATTTTTTATCATAAAAAAGCAACAAAGCAGTGAAATGTGACAAACCTCAAATCCTGTGCAAGATGCCATGCTTTTTATAAAAGTTACTGATTTTGTAGGCACCAGGGGTTTACCCTCAAAAAATTATGGTGGTTTCTGCACTATACCCTGTGCTTTGTTACCCAAAACATCCAACTATAAGAGACTATGACAGAGAGAAAGAAATATTGAAAAACATGTGTGCATTTTTTTCTCCAAGTGTGCTTGACTCATTTGAACTCCAAGGTACAACATGGTGTGAGTTTTCCTGTTGTGAATAACTCAACTCACAGATATTTTCCATTGTCTACCTTCACCGGTATCCACTGAACAAGAAATATTGAACATGAGGACAATACTGTGTAGCAGAAGGTGCTGTCAGAAGAGCAGAACTACTCAGTGATTTGTCCTTGCAGCAAATCCATATCCACAGAGATTTCATGGTATCACTCCCTCTGGCATTGGGCAGGTTGGTTTTTTTTTTTTCACAGT
>JANEHK010000031.1:6165097-6182902 GCA_025960845.1 Tachycineta bicolor | reverse complement strand
TTGGCTTACATCTTCCCTTCTGCACTTTGTATTTTTCTTTGCTTATTGTCCTTCAGAAGAACGGGAAATGTCCTGTAGGGAAAGGTTCAACTTGACTCATTTCTTCCTCAAATCTGATGGAATGAGCTCTGAGCCATTCTTTGGCCATGGTGCCCTCCCTTATCTCCCAAGAACCAGGAGAATAAGTTGGAAAACCTCAGTTGAACATGTGCTCAACAAAATCATTCCAATTTTATCAGATTTAACAGCTTTTTGTACAGGCCCTAAAGTCTCAGTGTGATGTAAGTATGGTAGTAGCTGATTCCCTTCTCTAGGGCTGCCACTGAGCAAGAGCCAAGAGAGAGAGTGGCCCACCAGAGCTTTAGTTGTGGCTGAGGACCCCTTTCAGATGAGTGTCCCAGTAAAAATGGGTAGTGAAGGGCAAAGAAAACATCCCAAAACACTCTTCATTCTGCCTTGGAGATGGTGGAAGAAATCCTTTCTTCAGGGGCTGGGAATGATAGGACAATCAAAACTTACATAACTTTTGCTGGCGAAGCTACAATGCCATTACATGTCAAACTTGTTGGCAACACAGAGCCCAGATATCCCTTTAGCTGGAGGAATCCCACCCAGCCACTTTCCACCCTCTTAGAATGCTCAAATGCATTACCTCAAACACATTCCTGCTCCTTTTTTGCTGGCATTGAGATGTACAGTGTGTCAACATTAAAATGCAAATATGCATCCAGGCCTGGATGCTCTGCTGCTTAGTTGGGGATATCAGCGCCAAGGAGCTGCATGAGCAGCGCAGGTTCCAGCCACTTTGTTTCCCTTCACTGAGAAAAGCCCTGGAATACAACCCTGGAATACATTCCTGTGCACAGAGACACAGACACTTTTAATTTGCCACCTGCACTTGGTTTCAAAACACAAGTGCAGAGGAACACTCCCAAGTTCAGACCCCTCAAGGCTTCGATTTGAAGACGGTTCCTTGTACATCCCCATTTCCCATCTGTAGGTCAAAACCCACCAGCTACTGAGAAGCACAACCAGCAACAATATACACACTGAAATTAATAAAATTTGTAAGGGAAGCAGCAGGCTCCAGGCTAATAACTGAACACAGAGCTTTGTGAAATGGCAGGCCTGGTTCAGAGGAGCTACTTTGGGTCATTTGCTCACAGAATCGGTGGGGCTGGGAGCTGAGGTAGTAGTGATCATCACTTCTGGGAAGGAGCACCACACTCACAGCTCACCTGCCCCTGGGCACAGAAATTAGAGGCTGCTGTGGCAGAGCTGAAGATCTGGATGTGAACAGGCACTGCCAACCACACCTGTGCCCCCGGCATGGCTGGCTGGGCGCTTGACAATGCCACCGGAGCTGCAGCTGACTCAAAACTCCTCTCCCTCCAAGGATCACTGAAGTCAAATGCAGCATCAAGTCAATTATCCACTCCTGTACTCAAAACAGGCCTTTCTCTTGAGCTGCGTGAGTTATGGATTCAGTCAGTTTGTTGGTGACACTGAGAAGATATTTTTTGTTACAAGTCGACCTAAAACAGTTAATGTGGTTTTTGGTAGAGGGAGCATTCACAGTGGATTACAATGTTTAATTCAACCTCAAAACAACATAATCTTGGGAGGGAGTGGGGGAAGGAGAATTGTGTATTTTTCTCAAAATTAGGCAAAAAATGGTAGAGGGAGTTGAAAAAGCTTGCAGTGGCTGCCTTAACATGAAACACACAAAGTTGTTTTACAAGTAATTTTCCTTCCCAATTTTAATGCAGTTCCCTATTCAGCATGAGAAGAAAATGACTCTTTCTATGATTCATTCTCATATGAAATTCAAAGGGTTTAAAAATGTTCCTGATTTCAGAAAGTTTCCTATGTTTCTACATAATTTTATAGCTCAGGCTAGTGTTCAGTTAGAAAGCTGAGTTCCAGCAAAGGCTGCTGACTATGGGCAAGGAGAGAATTCCCAGGGTATAGTGTGGCCTAACAGCAGGACCAGTGTGCAGCAGGGAGTGCAACCTCAGAATAGCTTGTGCAATACTGGATGGGGCTGTGGAGGTGGAAGAGAAAGAAAGGGAATTGGGGAGTTTAAAGAAACACAGGATGTGCAAGAGGCACCAGCAGAGTGATTCAGTGTGATTTTCCGGTAATGATGAAGTTGCAGGAAGGGTCAAGAGGCAACACCCACCCACAAACTTCCATCTCCTGAAAAATTCAGAGGGGAGAGGGGTGATGGGACTCGAGTCACAGATTGGAGGTTGAAGTTATCTCTAACTAGCATGGCCATTTGAGGAATGCATGAAATGTTTTTCTGCCTTGAGGTCTCAAGAATCCGTATTTCTGCTCTTTGTGGAGAGATGTTCAACTATATGTGCTTCTACACCCATGAGAAAATAAGATTAGACTAAAGAAAACCCAAATAAACCTGCTATATTACATTACCTGTTACAGAAAATTATTAACAATAATAAACATACTACATCACTGTATGCCTTTTAATGGCATGCACAAATGAGTTTAGGATGTATCCCTGGTTACCTCAGTCCTGAATATGATCTGAGAGCAGGAACAGAGTTCACAGCCTTAGCCAAAACAGCCAATAGGCCTGAGATGGGCCTGAGGCTCAATGGTCACTGAAGAATGTGCAGCTCAGCCGTCTTGTCTACTAATGACACTGTAGACACAAGAATTACATCTTTGGGGTGTTAGAAATATGAGCTCTTGGACAAAATTTCAGCAGGAAGATGAGAAGGATCCGGAAAGGAAATTATTAAGTAGAAACAAAGGATGAAGTTTGAGCTGGGGCTGCAAAAGCACAGTAGTGCAGTAAAGCCAAACAGTGTTGCTAGTCAGGCTGAGCAGCTGCATCTCAGGCTGGGGGAGACTCTCCCTGCTAGCACAAACCAGCATGAAAACACGCTCACTCCCGTCCCTGGGCCTGCAGCAATGCGAGCTGTTCCTTCAAAATTATATTCCTAAATTCTGTCCCACCTTCTCAACTAAAGTCATAAATGGTTTGCCAAAGTCCTTTTTGCACCACCCTTGCTAAGGGATTCCGTGTAAGTCATTGTGATACAGGTCTCTAGTCTAAGTGAAGAGCAGATGCAGAATATTTAATGTTGCAACAGAAATATAAATTCTAGGCAGTAAGAAATATTTTTTTTTATCCTGTATGTGGATAGTATTTCAATAGAGTAAATAAGAAAATGTCCTGGAAAGTAAAGACTAGAATAAACATTCCAAAAAGCAGAGTCTCAAAAAATTGTTAGTAAATTCTCTACTTCAAAGCAGCAATGGGGAAACTACATCATCCCTCTGCCATTGCATACAAAGAGTCCCTGTATGGGATCAATCAACAGGAAATTGCAGCCAATCTTCTTGCATTTGTCTGCAAGTTAAGAATTTGGAAGTTGATGGAAAATTTGAGACTGAGTCTAAACATTCACTCACATCTGGGCTTTAATGCAACAGCCTAAAGGAAACCTTGCTCTAAATTTTAAATCACAGTGAACTTGATAACTTGAGATGATATAGGAAATAGTCAAAAAAGCTGTAAATGTTTATTTCCATGAGCTTAAATGCATGCTTTAAATCCTGCTTTTACACTTTCATCTATGTTTTCATTCGTAGTCTCTGCAGAACCCTTCTAGAGGTTTTCTGCCCTAGGAAATCTTTAGCATGCACGGACTGAAAGGCAATGTATGTGGCATATAGCCCATAAGGGACCAGGCTAGAGAAATCTGCAAGCAACTGCATCACAATTGCTAACTCCGGCACAGCAGCAGAAAAACCAGCTGGGCAATAAAGAGGATGCTTGGACCCATTCAGAAACTTCTTGTCAGCAAGGCTAGGGGCTATCCAGCTTTCAGAGACATATAATGAAAGATACCTCAACTGCTGAGAAACTATGAAGAATATAATGGACAACACAATCTCATGTGAATCACGTTAAAGGCTGCACAGGGAATGTGCACCTGGGAAGTCACCACACTGTATTGCAAGCACCTATTATTAGGGAAGGGAAAAAAATTAGAGAAACAAATGAGAATAGACAAGCCAGGCCATTATACTCTCCTCACAGAAAGAAGATGTTAGTAGATTCTGAGTCACTTGTGAAGGATGGCAGAGACTTCAGTAGAAATGGGTAAAAGGAAACATTTTATCTGTCATTTGGGCTAGTTGGCTGAACACATTACAAAACACAGAGGTGCCTGCCCTGCAGCATGCATAGGAATAACTCACTAGGTATATCTGAGCTTCAGCTGCGCTCACTCTAGGCTATAACCAACATCGCTAAGCTGTGTTTGAACTCTGCTTAAATGGTTGGTGATTTGTATGGCCAAACTGCCAGAGTGGGAAGCAGCACCACCAAATTGTGCAGGAATTTGGAACTGTTGTGTCTGAAGCCAGGTGAAGTGTACATCCAAATTCTTGAAGCTAGCTGCCAAAATCATATGGTATACAGAGAAAAATAATGATGAGTGCCATTGCAAGGTCTAATATTAATAATGACATCTGCTTGTACACCTGAGAAAAAGACATTTAAAAGATAAAGGAACTTTGTGTTTAAACTGCAAGAGGATGGGAAAACAAACAAACAAACAAACAAACAAACAAACACACCCTAACAAAACCACAAAACCTGAGTTTAACCCTGGTCACACTGTCATATGGTTCTTGTTCTCCTCACAGCACTATTCCATATTACTTACTGTGTGCAGTTTCTCGACTGAACTGAATTTTGGAGTAATTACATAACATACAGCCACAAACTACATCTCCAGTGACACCAACTTTTGTCTGAGCCCAGCTATTCTCAGTGGCTTGAGTGCTATTTAAAAGGCCATAGCAAGCATACTTGGAGAGCATGTGCTTTCTGGGGTTTAGACCCATGACAGGTGAATTCTTGGTTTAGTTTTCTCTAAACCGTCAATATCTTTTTTCCATTCATGCTGTAATGCATGGAATTCCTGGTCTACAAAGCAGCACAAGTAACCTGCAATGCAGCAAGAGGAAGAAAACAGTGAGTGTTCATGCCACAAATGTCAGGTTGAAGAGGATCAAGTCCAGGCACGAATGGCTGCATACTTATAATCTGTTAAAGTGTTGCTGCCTCTCAGGAGGCATTCCCACTTCAGGAAGGTACATGTTTACTTATTTAGGCTTGCATGCAGAAATGAAGTTAATGGGTAGGATTTGGAAGACAATTACTCAAGTTGGCTCACTACATTTCCGCAATGACTACTGAATATAGGTAACAACTATTTTTTTAAGCCATTGACTACTTTGTTTCATCTGGCCATGTGTTACGTAACTAATCCAAAATTCAGTTTCTATGGAATGCTTCTCTTTGTAGTGGCTAGTAAAAGTGAATGATGGCAGTATTCTTCCAGGTCAAAAGCAAACCTCACAATGCCTACTGTGAATTAAAGAGCCTCTCAGGTTGCAACAACAGGCCCACAAAGCTGAGGTGCTGTGGCTAACACTACTCATCATCTGGGGCATCTCCAGTAAAAAAAGAATGGCTGTAGGGCGAAAGAGAATAGGAATAATTTTCAAATAAAGGTAGAAGTTCTTAGTGTTATTGTGCTGGGCAAGACTAACATCTCTTGACTTCAAAGAATGAAGAGTTTCATATCTCAAGGATTTAATGCCAAATATTTGCTGGGATTTTTATCTTAGTACAATTACTTATAGTGGATCTAATGCTACCTAAAAGACTGTAGCAACACATCCCCAGGGGTTTATATTACTATTTGGCTTTGTAGTTCTTTCACTACTTCAGATGAATCATGAACTTCTTCAGATGTGCCAGAGGCATTCCATTTCCTCAACTGCAAATGACAAATGATGAATACACATTGTTTACTTTTTTCCCCACTCCAGATTCCTGTGTAGCTTTCCAGTGACTCCAACTGTTGCACTTGATCTGTTTTTCTGCATTTGTCCTACACAATGACCATGAATCTCTCATATTTCATGTATGATCATTCTGTTTCAGTGCCACACATATTGTACTCTACTCATTTACTCCAACTGTGAATGTAGTGTTTTTTCTTTCCCATTTAAATGTACAGAAATATTTGAAAATAAGGGAAACATTACATGGAAATAATTATTCATTGTTGAACTTAGGCACCAAAGCAATCATGAGTAAGCATGGAGCAAGACTAGTTTGTTGGTAGTTTGTGCTGAAGACTATGATTTCACTCTTGTTTCCCAAGCTAAATAAAGCTAGTGTAAATATCTAATCATTCAAAAAAGTTGCAAGCTATGTTTGTGGCAGTTATAAATGAAATACTTTTCTCATGCTGCATATTAGAAGAACATCAGTGGAGGAGCTCCTTGCATTTTGCAGATGACTGACTGGAATAACTGGAGTCAATACAATCAAAGAGAGGAGTTATTCATTCTCCTGTACTCAGTGGAGGCTACCATGCAAAAATGAGTTACTAAGCCAGTAAGATTGTCCCAGTCCTAATACAAGTTTCAGCAGTCTGTGTTGCCATGGGTCTTTCTGAGCACAGTTCACACCACTCATGAATCAGTGTAACAAAACAAAATAGACATTCTCCCAGAACACAGCCTAGGGGTCTTTGGAAATGGCTCTTTTGTTGACTTCCTGCCATGGGAGGGATCTCTTGGGTGCAATCATCCTCCCTTCTCTGTAAGACCTTGGCTGTTGGGTCACTTGTGTGTGAACATAACACCCACAAGTGACAGAGACACCCCTTTGCCTCATCCTGGAAACTATTAAAAGCTGAAGGTCACTCTGATGGTTCTCTGTCTTAAAAAATTATACTGCTAAAGGTTCACCTAGGAATTGATTATACTTCAGCAAAAAGGGCAATAAATAGCCTATAGCATCCTCCAATCTGCCACCACCTCGCTCAGAAGTTATCACTAAGGGCAGCCTCTGCTTCCTCAGGTGAGACTTGTAGTAGTCTTGAGGGAAAGTAGAGGCTGCTGTGTGGAAAATTGTTGGGAACAGTCTCTTTTGCACATGACTTTAACTGCAAAACTTTTGAATCAGGAATGACAATACATGTTTCAGGCCAACAGACTTCAAAACATTTTGAGTGAACAGACAAGATTCCTCAGCTCCTCCAGGTTTCTGTTATACAACACCATATTTAGTACTGAATATAACCTATAAGAAATTTGCCGAGAGCAGGATGAGGGAAAATTTCCATTGCAGCAAATCTCTTTAGAAACCATGTCAAGCTACTTCTCTCATGTCCCAATCTTGTTGTCTCCTGGAAGTCTCCTGTCAACACTCAAACCAGGGAAATACCCAAAGCTTAAACTTGAAGACTATACTGACTGGCTGCCCTCTGCTGTGTCCTGTAGATTACAGAGGGCTACCCTTGAAAAACAAAACAAAACACCTGATTAAACGATCCTAATTAAAAAGCCTCTACAAAGCAAACCATGGCAATTTTTTTTGCCTTTTCAGAAAGTGCTGCTCAATACTAGTTCATTCCCACAGTCGGTTCTGCTATGAGCTGAGAGCAGCATATAAATTGTCATCGTTTAGGAAAAAGACATTAAAATTGTTTTTTTCTGGAAAGGCATAAAAGAGAAGAAAAGTTGGTCAAAATTAGCTGAAGAAATTACCTCAGCTAGGCCATATTTGAGGCAATTGATTGCAATGTCATCCTAGCAGAAAATGGTTTAGAAGACAAACTAGTCACTAAGCTATCACTCAGTACAGCTTCATTAGAAGCATCACTTAGTTTTACTGAGCCCAGACTAGGTTTAAACTGAATTCCCAATCTGCATTTTAACAATAGACCTCAGAGGGCCACAGTCAGGGAACGTGGTCAAGGCAGAGGTCATTCCTATTATTACCTGAGTTGTGCAAACACGACAGGACACCAATGTTTCGTAACTATATCCATCATTAGAGCAGTTTCTACAGAGCAGATAAGATCAAAACAAAAGCTCACTGACCCTCTTGCATTTCAAGATTCCATTATTTTTATTGCAGAAATCCCTGAATGCAGCTTACCTCCCATTACATATGTAAGTCCATGTTGTCTTCGACACTCTTTAATTCCCTCAAGATCTGAAGGCACTTTTTCTCTATACTTACGAATTTTACATGGTACTTTGAGACAAGTTAATAATAGGATCCAACTCATCTATTGTCCCACTGCTGAGGAACCAAAATGCACAGATAGCAAACCTAGTGCTAACAGCAATGCTATTCAGATAAAGTTGGTTTTCTCCAGCTGCGTCAGAAAGTTAAACAATCTGCTGCTCCTGATCCCTCCAATTTTGTTCTGCTCTGTGGAAGACAGTAATCAAACTCACAAGTATTACAAACATATAATCTAATCTTCCTTCCAAATGCCAAATAAATTGTTATTGCGATTTACATCCGAGGTTCATATGCTACCACATTGATACTATCTGTGCAACAGAGACATAGATTGATTAGCCAGAATATACTACCCAGCAGAAGCCATTCTCCTTCCCTGAAAAGGTAACAAACTCAGGAAGGAAAGGACCCACCAGAGAAGTGCCACATGGTTTTAAATAGGAGAATTCTTTTTCTTTCTGTGTCAATTCCAACACCTACTCTGATGGCATGGGTGCTTCAAGGAGACATGGGGCATACTGTGGTCCTTAGACACCAGTGTAATAAAAACATTTACCTGACAACTTCAATTCAGGTATTATTAATTGCCACAGGAAGCCACAAAGCAGCTTGCCATGAGTGATTTATTTGGGTAACACATCACTGCTGTATTTGTGATTAGTCTAAAACAAAACAGTACTTTCCTCATCATTATTTTCTGTTCTGAAGTTTACTGAAATAAACTCCTACCGTTCACAAAGGTACAGCCATGTGTAAAGACTGGATATATTGCAGAGAGTTTGCTTTTTGCTTCTGCCTGAGTTACATCTTGTGAGTCCCCTTTGGGATACCATTATAGTGAAGAATAGGTCCTAATCTGAGAAAGTCATCTCTCACTGGGATGGATGCAGAAGGAAGGCAGGTTAGAAGGAAACCTAAAAAACCCCAGAGTCTTTAAAAGCAAAACCTAGTAAATAATATTACGGAGCTTCAGGATTTTGAGTTAAATGTTCTGGTGCCCTTTTGGAGATGAAAGAGTATTAGATCACCATGCATGAACTGCAGACTTTTAGGAAGATAGTGAGTTTGCAGACACTCTTAAGCCATCCTAAGACAGAAATCATAGCTAGAAGTACTGCAGCTGAGACCCTGTCTGGCTTATTGATAGGACAGAGCTGTCACGGTCATGAACTGAGAACACCTCTGTGCTGTCCCAGCTTGCAGCTTGTGTCCTTGGCCTGAGGTTGTGAAGGTGGCTTTGTTCCCCAATCTGCCCATCAACTGACTCGGCACCCACCTCCCCCGAGCCTTCCGGGGCCTCCTGAAAATTAGGAAGTTTCTGGGAGGTTGGCAGGAGAGATTTGCTAAAGATATGAAAAGAAATGTGTGATACTGCACCTCCATCAGAGGGGAAAGCAGTCCCTCTACTATCAGATTGTTTTCTGCTGCCCTGGTTGTTAAAACCACTGATCACACCACAGCTTAGAAGATACAGACAAATCACCTTATTTTCTCTATCACTGGGGTTTTCTTTCTAATTATTGTTTTAAAATGGTTTCCTTTGGAATGGGACCTTGAAGATCATATAGTTTCAGCCCCCCTCCTGTGGTCAAGGACGCCTTCAAATAAACCAGGTCTTGGTCTTGAACACTTCCAGAGATAAGGCATCCACAACTTCCCTGGGTAGCCTGTCCTGTGCCTCACTACCTTCACAATTTTTTTCCTAATTTCTAATCTAAAACTTTTTTTTTTTTTTTTTTTTTCATTTTGAAAGCATTTCCTAAGTATCTTTCTGAATTGAAGATGGTGGTTGAGCATCACTCCCCAAAGCAACATGGTCCCCTTTTTATTTCCCTGTGAAACTGTGGCCCCAGAGTCTGACCATGAACTCCCGCCTTGTCTTTGAGCATCTTCAGGCATATTTTTCACCTTACAGTTAACACAGTTTCATCCCACATGGTTCACTTGGGACACCAGGCTGCAGTGGGCTGCTGCCACACACCAGGAGACTCTGTGACAGAGAACATTATGTTCTGTGGGGAAAAACAAGGAAACACAACAATCAACCACTGAAAAGCATATGTTGTTTCTACATATCATGCAAAAGAACAGAAACTCTGGTACAGATCCTAGGAAAGGCTTATGTTATGTCCAACAGAATAGCAGCACTCCTGTGTTTAATGCTGCTATTTGCTGTTTGCGCTGCTTTGCAGAGTATGTTATCCTCTGGGATCACAGCTCAAGTCCAAACTGCATCACTTTACCTGGGCTACAGATCGGCTTTGCCATCGCAGACAAGCTTCACCCCCCCTGAGCAGCTGTGAAATGCTGTACAGCTTCACAGCTCCAGTCCCAAGATGGCTGAAGCTTGCTATCTAAAAAGAGAAGAAGGATCCACTCCAAAAGTGACCACACCAGTTTGGGTGAAAGGTTTTAGCTACAGCCAGTGTTAAATGTATATTGCTGCCTATAAGAAAATCAGAAGCCCACTAAATTCTGTAAAAGAATGAGTAAGACACATTAATGACTAGAAGCTAAGTTTATCATGGGAGGAATTTTATCAAAAGCAGGTGCAGTGATTGCACCCAGAACACAAAGGACTAGAACAGTTGCTTCATATTTGGCTTTATTTCAGGATGCAAGAAGTAGGTAAGAAGCTGAAAAAAAGATGCACTGTATCATACACTTAGGAAAAATTACATGTTTTGAAAAGGGCTGTCATTTCCATATAGCAATTGTAAAAGCTTTTAGATACCAAACACAGTACTTTGTTACATACTGGCACAAGCTGAAGCGTCAAACCAACAGCCAGGGTTTCTTAGATGCCACTGAAGATTCAATTGGTTTGAAGAACAGAAATTACAAGCTTCACTTCAGGCAGAAGCCAGTATATCCTCTTCCAGAGAAAAGACACATCTCTTCCAACCGTTTATGGTGGTGCCTGCTAGCGTCAACATGCTTAAGGATGTGTTACTATTTTCATTATAAACCCTTGCTTTGAAGTGTTTTATAACTCTGCTATAAACATATGGCACTTGCAGGGACAGACACCATCTTCTGTTTCTCTACCAGGACTTTAAAGAAGTGTGCATGCACATATACATACCTAAAGCAATGGTGACATCCTAGCGTTAATGCATTTCTGTAGCCCAAAATTATCTAAATGAAAAGAATGAATTGTCTTCAGCCTCTGACATCACAGCTTTTGACTTTCACTGCTCTCTTGCTGTAGTCAGTTATAATTTGTTAAAAGCAGCTGCTGCTAGACAATAACCACTTCTTCTGAGGGCTCTAACATTACTGCTGTGGGAGCTTCACCTAAGGAGTAAATCTCCCTTTTCCTCCTCATGCACATTTCTGAAGAAGAACTGTAGTGAGCTGTTTGGTAAGCAAGTAGTCTGAAAACCTACTTTAGCAGGTACTTAAAACAGCTAACTTTAAATAGGAGACCTTTTTAAGCACTTGGCTGAAAAGAGCTTTGATACATTTGCAGAACATCAGTGAGTGAAACAGAGCTGCCAAGAAGCAATTTATTGAAGTTTTATTTTTCACTCTTATTTTACTTTTTATTTTAAGCTGTTATAATGAAAACAAGGGAAATTAAATGAAAAGTTTTTCCATTTAGGAAAGCCTGGAGGTTTCCTCTCCACTTTCCCTGGTGTACTCCCTCCAGCTCGTTTCTGAGATGTGATGTGTCACACGGGTATGGGTCTCTCCAGGCAGAGCAGGACAGGCTCCTCCCAGGGTCCACAGTGGAGCTTTGCAGGAAGGGATGGAAGTGGGGATCACCCCAGCAGCTCTGGGCAGATGTCCCCTAGGGTGATACACTGTGCACAGGCTCCCACCAGCTGCCCAAGGAGCAGGCAATGCACACTACCGGGCTTCTAAACCCTCTTGAAAGTGAAGTACTTTATGGAAGTTAGCCATTGATCTCACACCGACTATTCACACACAGAAGCTCAGCTGTAAGATCCTGTAACTTACTTGAACAGAGCTAAATCCAAAGACAATTCTAGGCTTACATTTGGTCTTTGTGTTAGGGATCCCTGCTATAGACTTCTACTCATCCAGTATATAGGGTAACAATTTGTGGGAAAACCCCCAAAAAACAGGTGTATTTTGTCTTCTTGAATTACAGCTTCCAGAGATCTGTGCCTTACATGTGCTTTCTGTAACATGAAGAGAGTCCTGCAGTTATGCTGCTGAACATTAAATAAATTTAGCAAGCTGAAAACCACCACTGTGTGGAAGAGCAAGACATCAAGGATGCACTGAACTAGGCAAGGAATATTCTTTACAGCAGAATTCCAAAACTCTATCATTTCTAAATTTAACCACAAATCCACAGTGTTGCAATTCAGTAAATATTTTAATTACTCCCAATTCTTACATAGAGAAAATTGCTGCTGTAATTGCTGAACTGCTGGCAAGTTGCAACATCTGCAGAAAGCCAAGAGCAGCACAGATGAGCATTCACCCCAAACAAAGGCAGCAGTCAGTCAGGCTCATGGATGGGACGGGAGGAAGCAGCACAGGGAGGCAGTAAGGAAGATCTGTGATCTCTCTCAGCCA
The DNA here is from genome assembly GCA_025960845.1 of Tachycineta bicolor. Taxonomy (NCBI): domain Eukaryota; kingdom Metazoa; phylum Chordata; class Aves; order Passeriformes; family Hirundinidae; genus Tachycineta; species Tachycineta bicolor. The sequence continues at coordinate 6,170,253 of JANEHK010000031.1, read as the reverse complement.
CATGCATGCACCGGGTTCAACCTGCTGCCTGAATCCTTGCCACCATTTGTATAGTAGAGAAGCAATCAGTACTAGGGAAAAGAAGGAAGAAGCCGTTTCTCCTGGGCTACCTATGCCTATGGCTTATCAAGACATGGACTTAAGGACAGAAACAAATAGGCTGACTCAATGTTTTGTTCCCCTTGCTGCCCTCTGGCCTGACAAGTCCTTGCAGGATGTTCATGGATATGGGTATCAGCTAACCAGCTCAGATGGCCCACAAATTGTTCCACAAATGCTTCACCCAACTGCAACGTCTAAAGAAAAGCTTTGGCCCATGGATAATAGCAATATTTGGGCTTGGACACCAACATGCACACGTTGTCCCCACACCATGAGGTGAGTCTGCATTTGACTCTGCTGAACACACTCACCTGTAAGGGCACACCTGAGTGGCAGCAAAAACAAAAGCACTGTAAAATTAGTTGCAAATTCAGGTCCTGAATTCAGCAAATACTAAAAGCTCAGGCTTTTGTTCAGAGCTCTCAATGCAGCTGCACTTCTCAAGCACCTCTCCAGATGCTAAACATGTCTTTCATTTCATTTCCTATCACCAGAAAACAGAGATTTGGGAATGCTGCTGGTAGTAGATAACCTAGATGTATTGTAAGCAATGAAGGGTGAGCAACAAGATAGCCCAGTGTGATGGCCAATGTGGCAAGTGTGCCAGGAGCATGCTGTTCTCCACTTCAGCAGCATAAACAGGTGCATAAACTAGCATTTTCATACTGGGCTCAAAAGTCAGTCTCATTTCAGTTCATCCAATTAGATCTCCCACACACCCTCAAAAACTACATACAGACCATCTGGGTGCTAAACAACTGCCAACTAAAAGCCAAAATCATCCTGTCTGGTTTGCCTGAACTTTTCTAGGAGTGGAGAATTTGTGTCTAGGCAGTGCATATGCTTAGTGATGGATGCACTTCTAACTCTTGCCAGTAATTACTGTTTTTTTTTGACTTTATTCTTTCTGATCGAAGACCAAATGCTGTAAATTATTGCCTTAAAAAAACCTGCATTTTAGCTTCTGGCTTTTATTGACTGCATTTGCTGTACAAGGAAGTCCAAATGCTCACAAAATGAATGACATCAAACTCTAATTAGTGCCATACTGCCTCCTCATGAGTGGTGGCCACTTCTTCCACAAATGAGAATTGCACATACAGCCTCTAATTACCCCTGAGGTGCAGTAACTTACAAGTGTTAGCAAAGTCAAACTGAACCTAAACTGGACAAATTCTACTTGCTACGCTACCATAATGCAGTCCAGCAGTTACAAGAGGAACATGGTGTAATGTTGTATACACCACGTGACTGGCAAGATAAAAAGAAGGGAATTGCTCAGATAAGGAAAAGGTCCTGGATAATTTCAGATGGAAAAGACAGTGATACTTGGGAAAATGCAGGCTGTGAAACCAAAGCCACCACGCAACAGTTAAGTCTTTCTCACATGGATTTTCCTTCATATAAAATACTGAGAGGTTCAGAGCAGACGAAAACTCTTGAGTACAGTCTCCCTCTACAATCACCACTCCACAAGGCAACACTTAAGTTTCTTTTTTGGTATCATCTCACAGTAGTATTTCCAAACATGTCTATTAGACTTCTCAGTTTCTCATTATATGATTGAGACAAAGAATACAAAAGACCTGCTAAATTACTAAGTGGCAGCCAAGCCAAAGGCCCTGTAGCACGGTGTTTTTAAATTAGACTCCAGATTTTCAAGAATGATTGGAGACACTTGTTTTTCAAAATATAGAAGTCCCCAGAACCTGCAGCACGACAGAAGTGGAGACAACCTCCCTAAAGATGTAAAAATTGCAGGCTGCTGGAGAAAAAAAGTATGCACTGGGTCAGACACTTCTACTGACACAGAGGATTGGTGGAGCAAACACATCCTGAGTAACCAAGCAGAGTCTCCCCATACTGCATCTATACCATACCTGGCATCTGTCATGAGGAGGCTAGAGAAAAAAAATAAATTTAAACTTTTAAACCACCCAAAAATACCCCCTTACGTCTCTCCCACCAAAACCAGCTGGAGAGGGGTGATGGTTGTCACAATGGTGTTAGTGACAGCTGCCTTTCACACCTTCATGTTCATAGTGCAACAGGCAGAGTTTGAGGGTGATAAAATTTCTCTCCAAGTACATTTGTTCACTTCAGGAACAAGTTAACAAGTCTTCCACTTTGGTGTTTATTTGGGATATTTCTAATTAATCTACTGATCTACTAAACACGTTTGAAGTGTCAATTAGAGGCACAAAAGACATCACGTTTTCTTCAGAACCCACAATTTCCATTCATTTAAGTGACACAATGCTGTTAAAGAGTTTTACAAATGGGATCTTTCTGGGAAAGCATTTCATGTAATTTTCCCTGTGGCAACCTTGGCCTCCTGAATTGGTTTGGTTGTGCTACTCAGGGCTCCTCAAGGTATTGACAAGATGGCACAAGCAACACCAGCCTCTCTCCCACACCATGCTTTCTCAGAGCTGACAGAGGGCTTCAGGGACACCATTTGATAAGAGGTGAGTTGCCATCTGCCTGACTTTTGCCTGGGCATTGGAAAAGACAGGAAATACAGTGTTACAAGGAGACATTGTGCTGCTCAATGCAATATAGATCTTCTGGAAATGAAGGCCACAAACACCGAATGATTTTTCCTGCCCACTGACCAGGCAGAATTTGGCACTACTTCTTTTGCTACTTTTTTTCCTATAATTAACAGGTTTCCCAAAAGTGTCTGCCAACATTAGCCTTGATGTAATTCCAGCTGCCTCACCAGAAGAATATTTAGCTCTGTCCTTAATCACCCCCACCCATTTTTTGACTCTCCAGAAGCCTTCTGTGAACAGTGATGCGTCTTTGATGCTTGAGACACCAAACCAAGACTTCCCTGTGGTCAGACGAACAATTCCAAGGTCAGAGTGGTGGAAAGGCAGACAGGGCTGGTTTTGCACGTCAGCTGTGGCTGCTCCCTTAGGCCTCAGTGAGCTCACCAGCCCCTGCATCTAGCTCGCCCTTCCCATTCAGACTCTCCACTACTCCACAGACTCTTCCAACACCATGGACCAAGGTTACCAAGCAACAGCCCTGTTGCTCATTTTACATCATCAAACCACAAGTACATTACCTCTCATGTAAATGTTTTTCCTAACACAAAGTTCTTTAAATTACATATGCAAAAGGACAAAGGCTAAAGAGGAAAGAAAAAAATCTCAACAATGAGATGCATTTGCCACAAAACTCAGCAAAAGATTACTCACTGGATGGCTTCATGATTGTGGTACTTCCCTAGTCATTATTGCTCTCTACCTAAAGAGCTATAGAAATTAGTCAAGGTTGGCTTTAGAAATGACTTGTGCTTTGTAGTCAATATACGTTAACAGAAATATTAGATCCTATGACCTTGGAGTTGTCTGCAAATACAGCAGCTGATATAATATTCTTTTTAAGACACATTCTTTTTCTCAGAGCATACAATTCTCTGTTTTTAGTAAAAGCAGGGATACAGATAGCACCATAAAGATGGATTGCAAACATTTCAGCTGACAGATAGGTGCTACTTGATGCTGACTGCCCTGGGTCTTAGCAAAGGCAAGACTTATCTCCCCATGTTCAGAATGGAGTGTACACTTCTCTAGAGGAGGCAGATCCCAGCAACCTCTTCTCACAAGTAAAGCTGTATCTGACACTGTGCTGTCTCTTCAATTAAGATTCTTACAAAATTTTTCATTTCACATTCAGTTTAGTCTTGCCTGCTGCAAGGCAAGGGTCTGGCAAAACACACTGTGTTTTAGGTACCTTGTTTCCCCACTTACCCTTGTACCAAGTACATACTTTAAATGAGGCAAGCAATTAAAATAGTAGAAAAATATTTGTCTCTGAATACCTCATCTCTAGCCAAAACTGTAGAGCAAGAGGATTCCTGAGGGTATCAGACTTTTGAATTCAGGTAAAGGTATCAGCTATATTGCTGTTTTACCAAATCATATGCGCCATTAAAATTAGATGAACTCCTAGAACTTCTGTATTTAAAGCAGAAACTGAAGGTTGTATGATTTTTCAGTAAAAAAAAATCCTCATTTTTAGGAAATGGAAGGCATCTCAGTGAAATAAAATTACTGCAAATTAACTACATCTCAGAAGACGAAATTTCTGTGTAAGCAGCACCCCAGTTTTGCTGCACTTGTTACATATACCGACTTACATGAAAATCTGATATGCTAAAACAAACCCCCCAAAACAAAACCAAAACTGAAAGGAAAAGCTCAATTTGACAGAGCACTAAAGAAATATTAAAGAGTGACTTTTGAAAGCTTCTAGCAAGAGCCCTCAGGCTTTTCTTTTTTTGGTGGATTCCTCCTAACTTCACAAACCAAGTGCAGGACATACTGAGACATGTTTATTAGAGCGATTGGCCAAGACTCTGTCAGTCCCTGAGGATTTGTAATGTCATGTAAACTGCACAGAAAATATTTTAGTCAGTTATGAAAATAAGCTAAATAGAATTCCATCAGTTCTGCAAGAAGCAGCTATGTGCTTGTTCTAACCAGGTGACAACTACCAAGACTGCATTTAATTCTAATGCCGGGTCTTCAAAGAGGCTTCAGTTTTGCAATCTACATAACCTTACTGTGGCATTATTTGTAAAATTAGAAAAAAATCCCAAACAAATAAAACAACCACAAAGAGGGAAGGGGAAAAAAAAAAGGAAAAAAAAAAAGGCAACCACACAGTCCCTGTTACAGAATGGAGTGATACTTCCTCTTTTCTTTCGTGGGCTACTGCCCGTGACAGATAATTCATCTGAGACAAAGTAATTGACCAAAAAGGAAAGAGAATTCAATACTGGAAGGAATAGAAGTCAAAAAATATCACAGGAATGTTAGCACTATTAGGTCAGGACATCTCAGCTGCTAGCAAGACTTGGTAAAAGACTCATATTTTACATGACAAATTGTACAAAAAGATTCAGACCTTTTCCTTCTTAATCCTCAGTGATGCAAGCCTCACTGTCAGAATTCATGGTTAAACTGGTACCTCTGTTAGTTGCTTGCTGCATACTAATTCTCTTTTCAGCTGAAGATACTATTTAAAAAAAAAAAAAAAAA